>VTFQ01000578.1:322500-447384 GCA_036281575.1 Ancherythroculter nigrocauda | reverse complement strand
TCTGTTAATGCTCTTACAATTAAATTAGGGAAGAATGTACACTACCGTTCAGAAGTATGTGGTCAGAAAGTAATTAAAAAAAAAAAAAAGTTTTATTCAGCAAGGATACATTAATTTAAATAGAAATTAAATTAAAAACATGCATAATATTCTTTTGTACTTTATATGCAAAGCAAATTATCAAGCAGTACAACTGTTGTCAACATTGATAATAAGAAATGTTTGAGCAGCAAATCAGCTTATTAGAATGTTTACGAAGGATTATGTGATTGAAGCTTGCAGTAATAATGCTTAATGCAGTTTTATCTCACTATATTTTAAAATCTATACTAAAATAGAAAGCAGTTATTTTCAATTGTAATATTTCACAAGATTACTGTTTTTACTGTATTTTTGATGCAGACTTTGGTATAAGAGAACATCAAAAAAAGATTTTTTTCTGACCAAACTTTTGAACTGTAGGGTTATTCAACGCTGTACTACTGACACACATTATGCAACCAGTATCATCCAATTTGTGAATAAATTATTTGCATGGGTAAACTAAATTCACCATATAAAAACCATGTAAACGCTGACTGACTCATTTATAGAAACAGTCAATGGAATAGTAAAGTGGAATCAGTTTCAGACAGTTATAAATAAATAAATAAATAAATAAATAAATAATAATAATAAAATAAAAATCCTTATTTTCAGAAATTGCGTGGACGGCAAAGAACATTTTGTCCATAAACAAAAAATATCTATACAGATTATTTTATTTTATTGCATTTTATCATTTCAAGAATGTCTGACAAGTCATCAATGTCTGTCCTTATCAAGAACCGTGAAAGACAGAAATGTATCAAAATGAACAATGTGGAGATAGAAATACAACTGAAGCATTAAGCTCAAAAACAACCGACATGAATTTACACATTACACTAAATATTTATTTATTTTGTCACTAATTATTAAGTCCTACTGAGTGATTCATAAAATGCATGTATAAACAAGAAACCTCTTGGGGATTCTTGAAAATATTACTAATCAGGAACCCAACAGGAAGTAAATAAGGCAAGCTTGCAATTGAGGGGGGAATTTTACCTCCTACTTCTAATTACACTTATAATGTTTATGTGGCATTTCAATCCTGTGGTGCAACATTAATAACCAAAAATAAGCTTTAAATATTTGTTCAGATTCTGGCATATGGTCTAACTGTTGGAAACAATGCGCCAACATAACTTAAAATGTCCTACAGTGTGTCCTGTTAAACTCCATTTAAAATGACTTTAATTGAGGTTTCTTGCAATTTTCATGATCTTATATTAATTGAAATACCACATGGAACATTTGTACTTTTTTAAAAACTCAATTGTCACACCAAAGGACTGATAAAACTATTATAAGGCTGGATTGATAATATTGTTTTCTCGATTTTAATGGATTTTCATTTTGATAAAGCGATTCATAAATCACCAGAATCAATCTTTTAGTCTATGCTGTTTTTAGTTGCTCAGCCACTGTTTAAATGTTTATATTTCAAAAAACAAATAAATATTTTAATTTTGATGTCACCATTGTCCTGTGCATTGGGTTACCAGCACCAAGTCCACCCCCAATGTAACAGCAAATTTAGCATTTTAATCAACAGTACATTTTTTGTTAACCTTTTACCATGTCTTGGAGTATCACAATAATATCATATCGTGAGTTCAGTGTCGTGATATGAGGGTATTGTTACAAACGACCTAGTAATTATATAATTTGCAGGCATCAGGAAGCTGTTTTCAATATGTGTTATGAAACCGCTTTTGAATGCACGTTAGCTATTTACTTTCGCTTTTAAATTCGCGATCATCTGTGTATAGGGAGCGGCGGCACACTTTACAAGATAAGATATTTGTCAATGATGCTCAGGATCTGTTGCGCACCAAATCCTCCGACATCGTCCTGTCAGTCATATCACATTACTATCTTAAAATGAGAAGTGAAATCTGATGTACTGTAATGTAACCGACCACCACCGGGCTCCATAGAATGAGTTTCTCTGTGCCGTTCCGAATTCGTATTCGTCTACATCCCTATTCCCTGTATAGTTTATAGCATTAGTTGAGAGAGATTTGTTTCCTTGAGAAAAATTGACTTCCTGTAACTGATGTATATCCGAATGAACTGATATTGAATCAAAAGCTTGTGAATCAAAATCTAAATAGAATCAAATCATGAAATTTGTGTCATACCCAGCCCTATAAAAATGCACGTTCCCTTAGACAAATATATAAAATTATCGAAATCTTAGCCCATTAGTCAAGCAGACAAATGTTAAATGATCCTGCCTTTTGAAAGAGATGGAGGGCAGGATAATGAATAAATTGTGTAATCTCGGGAAGTACATCAGTGACTAAGGTGCAGACTCACTGAGCTTAGTCAAAAGGTGTGGCTATCAAAGTGTGTTTGTGTATGCATGTATCATATCAGTAATGGACGGGCGGAGCATCCGCAGCAGTAGCATGTTCTCTTCTCTTCTGTTGAGCACTCAGTGTGTCTTACAGCTAAGAGGATTTGTGGTGAGACTGAGAGCGGCCGGTAAAATAATTGAAAGTGTCTCTCTAAGCACTAAGCTCTCAGCTCAGAGGATGAGCATCAGGGTGGCGCTAACATAGCTCAGGCTTTACGAAACAGGAAATGGCTGACAAGACCCTCATCAATGCCTGCAATCCAACAATAGAGCTCTGCCACACCTGACATGCATAAATTCACACCCAAAATTAGTAAGAGAAAGTGATGTGTGAAAAACTGTCTACTAAAGAAAACATCCGTCACAACGTGGGTGACTTGGTAATTGTTTTGATCTTTGTGGAAAACCATCAATTTTATCTAGGATGCCTAAAGCACTCTATGTGGAGATTTTCCTCACATTCATTTAAAATGAAAAAGAGACAAAATAATTGAAGGGTCTTCATCTGGGCACCTGTTATTCACATAATGACCTATTTGTCATAATTATGCAAGAGAAAAAAGAAAGTAAAAGAAATAAATTATTTAAAAAATAATTGTAGTCAAAGGAACAGAAATATATGCAACACAGATAACCAGTAAATCACGGACATTAGTCAGGGCAGATGTATATAATTTGATGCTAATTAAAAAAAAAAAAAAAAAAAACATTATAAATACATTCGAAAATATGTGGGTAAAAACAAAATCACACCTAGGTTGTGAAAACTGCGTTCTGAAACATAAATGAGTACAAATCCATTAATAGACTGTACACATTTTTATTCCTTTTTTAATTCATTCTACCCTGACCATTTAGCAGTCGAGGCAAAAAGTTAATTTTGGACCAAGCACGAATGACACTGGATGCTGAGTTCAGCACTGAAGTAAAAATTAATTAAGTAAATAAATAAAAGTAACAAAATTAATATATTAAATAGTATAGTAAAACAGCGAATCAATCAAACAATCAAGATACCAGATTTTACTGGCTGAGTTCTTGCACTTAGTGTTGTCATAAGTACCGACTTCAGTACCAAGTCAGCACTGAAATTTTAAAAATGTGACGCTTCGAGCACTGTTGAGCGGATTCGTAAACACCTCTGATTGGCCATTGTGTTCACACACTCATCAGATATGTCTGATTGGCTACAATGATCAACACTTCAAAAACATGTTGTAAATAGACATCGTTATAAACTCGGTCCTGGAGGGCCATTATCCAAAAGAGTTTAGCTCCAACCCCAACTAAACCAGCTAATCAAAGTCAAACTAGGCATACTAGAAACTTCCAGACAGGCGTGTTGAGGCAAGCTGGAGCTAAACTCAGGACAGTGGCCCTCCAGGACCAAGTTTGGAGACCCCTGACTTAGACGCTCTTTACACAGGAGCGTTTGAAAGTAGGCATCTATCAGCGGGCTTTCAAACGCTTCCGCTTTCAAAACGGATTCAAACACTTCCGTGTGCTTTCAAACACTCCCACGCATTGATCATTGTAACCAATCACAGACATATATGTAGGACGTGTGAACACAATGGCCAATCAGAGGTGTTTACAAAACCCAAAACATCACTCCACTCAAAGCGTCACTTGGTACCATAGTTGGTCCTTTTGACAACACAACACTTATCAGAAAGATAACATTACTTCCTGTTAGTCAACTATGAATGTTTCAGTGGTAAATAAACAGCACAGAGAAACAAACTCTAGTTACTCTGTCTGCTACCACTGAGCATCACATCATCAAGAGAAGTAAACAATGTGGCGATTAACATCTGATCTCCAGGCTGTCATCGTATCCGATAAACACAAGCAGTTATGTCCCAATTGGGTCCTTGTGCTGGTCAGGATGCTTGCACCCTTTCAGAGCTCACAATAGCCCCTCACTGACATCCATTCATCAGTCCTGGGGTGAGCAATCCATGCTATTAAAAGCCCTGCTAACACATCCACACAATGAAGTCTGCATACAAATGGATAGTCTGCCATCAAAGGCTGCAGATGGAATCACCACAGCAAAGACCCCGCACACTCCTGCAAACATTCACGCACAAAACCACTGCATGTGGTTAACCAAACACAGGTGCGAAAACCAAAGAAATCCTGCTTTAGAGTAATCGCCTTGACTTTGCATAATGTCGGAACTAACTGAGTGGAAGATTTGATCAGAACCGATCAGACTCACACTCACAAGCCATTTAACTTCTATAATATGACATTTCAGAGGGAAACAAGATATTCAATTTGAAGAAACAAAGGACCCAATATATTGACGGTGAAGTTCCTTTTTGTTCTTGACTTAGAGGTAAAAGGAAGTTGGAAAAATCTTTGCAGCAATATACAGCTAACAAACACTCCAACACTGCCCACGTTGCTGAAAGTGATGTTTAGATGAATATGTAAATATGTGCTGAATGCTTTCCTCTATATGAAATAAACACAGTGCGAAAACAGCAGTTAAAGGTGCTAAAGAGGATGTTTTGTTTTATACATTTTTGCAATATTACTTGAAACTGTCTTTACTGATAAAAGACTATTTATTAGGTGCACTGAAAGTAATAATATTAATATACATTATCTGTGCACGAGGTAGGGCCTTAAAAACATCAGCAAACGATTGGCCCTCTGGCTTGTCAATCACTGCCATGACGTTCCTTGTGAGAGACGAGCGCGGCTGCGCGCTCCAGTAACTTTCCACACTCCACGGGCACCGCATGCGATGTTTTTGTCCGGAGACAGGAGTAACAACTGCAGATTATGAGTTACCTGCGGTGAGTCCGACATAATGAATCCACTAACACAACACAGCGAATGCCGGTGGTAAACACTCGTGTTCCAATACGAGTGTTTACGAGTTTTGGGAGGCATTCCCTCGAAAGGAGGGGGGGTTGTTCTTACGCATGCGCTCATTTCAAAAACTCAGTAACAGTCTTTGGTTTCTCAGTCGACGAAAAAATCCTCTTTATCACCTTTAAGGAAGCATTTGATCATATCGATGTATATATGTTTGCATCAGCTGAAATTCGGCACTCCAATCAAGTCACGTTTATTGATGTAGGACTTTATTCAAAATATTGCTTTAAAACAGCTTTTTTTAACAGTATTAAACATGAAAAATAGTGTCACTTTCAATTAGAATTACAACTTCAGTTTCTACAATACAGCAGCACTCCAGTGCGTTTCTGTTTTCACTCACATCTGACCTTGATGGAATGAACAGAAGAATGAACCAGAGAAGATTTTCACGTTAAAGGCGGCGGGGCCTCAGACCCACACCCATCCATTATGTAATCACCATGGACCAATGGTATTTCAAAAGATGTTTATCAGCCTGAGCAAACTTTTTTTGGAATGTTTGCTTTGGCAAGCTGTTTTGAACTCCCAAAATTAACTCCAAACAAACTCAGTTTTGCCTGATTTTGATTGAAATGATGTCACATGAAACATTTTGCTTGAAGTATATCGGGGCCTTGAGACCTGATTGTGAAAAGTGCGCGGTCCATACAAGTATACAGTTGATGTCAGCCAAAAAGACAAGTGATTTCAGAGATGAACCACATTAATGATGACAAATTGCAAAAACAACCATTTTTTATAACTTGCACCGAAAAATCGTGCAAAATAAGACCAGGAATGTGGTCTAATTAGATTTCAAGTTGACTTTTAAGCCTTTTGTTCAACTACTCCTTGCAACGCATCATTGCAAGAGCCCAGAGTCACAACAAGGGAGGCAGTGCTGCACGACTGCGTAACAAGAGCAAGGTAGGCCCTTGAGCAAGCTGGAGAAGAGACAACACTTTTTGTTTACCATTTCAGAGGCTTGGAAAAGAGTGCAGAGACTCCTACTCATCCACAAGCTCTTTATCAACTTTCTCTTGAACCTACAGGGTGACAATAGCTGGTTTGCACAACTCCCAAGTATAGTAAGTTTTTTTTAATGTGCTTGAAAGATTCAGATAATGAGAATAATAAGAATGATCATCATGTCCTTGCCAGCAGCAGGTTGCCAGAGCACACAGAATTTATATTACAAAATAAACACTCCATTCATGTTAGTATGTGCAAAAGTTTGCATTACAATCAGTGAAAACAGTAAAATGTGAAAAAGCTTTGCACACAACACACACATGACTTGGATTTGCTTTGCACACAACACAAATATAATTTGGCACCAGTGAAATTCCAGCAAGCCTGTGTTGCGTTAGTTGGCAACATTTTATATCAACAAGACTGAGCTTTGGGTTGGGAAGTTTTTTCATTTGAATTAGTAGAGGAACTCACTTCTAAATTAATGTTCAAGAAATTAACTCAAACTTTTTTTTCCACCCTGAATTTGTTCTTTTCATTAAAAACCCATCTGACAACAACAACAACTGAAAGGAAAAAACTCAAGCAGTAGTGGGGGTCATTATACAAGCTGTAAAAGCAAAAATTGACACACTGAGCCAGACAATTCACAGTGGCAGCTCACAAAACTGGATTTAATAAAATACACTATGGAAAACATGGATAAAATGTGCAGGGCTCAACAATAAGGATGGCTCGAGGCCAGCGCCATAAAGGTTCAGCCCAGTGCTGCATTTATGTCGTCAACTCAGGCTGCATGCACATACATTCAAGGGGTCATTCTTGCATTCAAATACAGCGAGAAGGAGAATTATGGGATGTCAAGAGTAGTTTATCTACAACTTGACATGCTATTTTAAAAATCAATGCTCATGGCGCAAGTTGCTGAAAAACAGGATGATGCCATGCAAAAGCCAAAAATTAAAAGGCACAATATGTAAAATTTTTAGACTAAAAATACCCAAAAACCACTAGAACAATGTTATATATTTTGATGACTTGTGTACTTGCATGATCCCAAATGTTTGAATCCAGAGAAATCAGCCATTTTAACCAGGACACGGTCCGTGTCATTGCGTCGCCTGTCAATGACATAATGTCCGTGCTACCCTCGATTTCCATTTTTACTAATATCGATCTAGATTACTGCAAAGTGCAACAAGTCTCTTATACGAGCCACTGAGCGAATGCATAGAGTAATGTTATAACTTTCAACACACTCAAATGTATTTGATATGATACGCAATGAAAAGAGCTGAAGTAGCCGACTGCAGCATAAGCATAATAAAAGCTCTGCTGGACTTGAGATCGGTGTGTATCGCTGGTGTCTTTCATTAGCATTTGCTCCAGCGGCCTCATTCTGCTCCCACAGCTCTCGACCCGCCCTGCTTCATACCACCGTACCATTAATAAAACATTACATTAGCTCATCCATGAACATGATTTCTGCCCAAGTCCGTAGAATCCCTTTACACTGGCTGTGGAGGTGAAGGCGACAACTCCCATGATTATACGCTCATTCACAGCGTCATCAAGCTAAGCCTTTGTTTTGAATAAGCAGCCTCTAGGGGCGAAAATTACATATTGTGCCTTTAAACAATTGTGAAAACCAAGCGTTCATCATTTTCTGATTTCAATGTGCCCCTTCCCTGCCCCTTTCTATTAGATCTGCTCAGACAATTTCTAGCTTTAAATCCTTGCTAAAAGCTCATCTACTTACTATGGCTTTTAAATTTCCAGGTGATTAATTCCTAGATGTGTATGCGTTTTATGTTTTGCATGCTTTATATAAATTTGTCTATTTTAATGTACAGCACTTTGGACTAGGGCTGGGCGATATATTGCATGCGATTGTCACGCGCATTTCGTCAGTAAAGCCGGTTCCCTGATTACCGCAAAATCGCCATCACCTGCTTTCAAATGGAGCGGCATTTAATAGACAGAGCTGTAGATCAGTGACAAGCCACGCAATATCGCATTCATTATCGAAGGAGATTCATTTGCGACAATGAACGTGATATTGCGTAGCTTGTCAGTGATCTACGGTTCTGTCTATTAAATGCCGCTCCATTTGAAAGCAGGTGATGGCGATTTAGCGGTAATCAGGGAACCGGCTTTACTGACGAAATGCGCGTGACAATCGCATGCAATATATTGCCCAGCCCTACTTTGGACAACTTTGGTTGTATTGAAATGTGCTTTATAAATAATAAATACAAATACAAAAAATGTGTGATTTCTGTGTATAAATACATATGTCGTCATTTCAGTTTCAAAATAGACTGTTTTCAAAAAGATGTAAAAAAAAAAAAAAAAAAAAAAAACACACACGCCCAGTCTGACATTTGTATTCTGATGATTGTAATATAATTTATGCTAAATAAATGCAACCCTGGTGAACATTAGAGGATTTATAAAAAAAAAAAAAAAAAAAAAAACATACCAACCCCAAACTTTTGAACGGTAATGAGAAGTTTAACAATGTTTAAAATTTGTCTGGTAAAAAATTAAATGGTAATTCAATTAAAACACAGCAAAATGTTATACTGGCCTTCATTTGGGCTAGTGAAACTGTGGTCAAGGCAAGAAAAAAATCTGAACTAACAGGAAATATCCTTATTGTTGAGACAGGAAGTGTCACAGTTATATAACGTATGGCTGTAACAAAACAAAACGGACATATCCACAGCTGAGGAAACAAACAATAAAGCCAAATCCAAGCTCGCACCAGGTTTAGAGAAGCATCAACACTCAAACAGACAGCCCAGTGTGATTTTAACACATTCCCTTTGTCTCCTACAAATACAATGGCACCTGGCAGAGGCAAAGGAATAATTCTCATCCCCAGCACTGGGAGGGAGAATCTGAAGGTTTCAATGGATGCAGCTCTCCTGCAGTTAGTGAGAGCTTCAGGCTATGCAGAACCTCTGCAGAACTTACAGCCGGGTTATAAATCAGGTCTGAGGTCAACGAGACTCACTAGCTCAGCATCAAACTCCTGCCGACCAGCAACACAATGCTGCACTCACTCTGGAAACACACACCTCTCCCAAAAATAACATTTTACCATGGTAATCATACGCTCGAGGAGCTATCAGATAAACACAATCAAGGAGACAAGGAGTCAAATGTGTAACAAAGAAAAAAGCAGTGATAACAGAAATACGATAGGGTCATAATATTGATCAGAAGGTAAAATGATTCTTTGATTTTCTACAGTAACGCTGATCTTTGCATATATCCATAAGCATCACCTCATCTCCTCGTGAACCACAGGCAACTCCTTTCTCTCTAAATGCATCAATTAGTACACAGAGATTTCATTATTTATTTCAGTGCATCGCTGCCATTGTTTCTGGCTTTGAAAAGAATTGTTTCATAATTTGTTATATCATGCCTGCAGGCTGAGCTCTCATTGGAAGAGCAAGCCATCGGAAAGGACTATTGGCACACACGTAAAAGCGCAAAAACGCCTCTAGGACAAGGGCAGCTGTGATTAGGTAAGGTTTAAAGCAACCAGACAGGGACCATCCAGGAATGGTTTAAGAGCATTTCCAATGTGAGAGTTTATAAACTTGACCTTCTTTAATATACCACCTTAACTCATTTGCATAATTTGCCTATACTGTAGCCTGATGCTACAGATACAAACTTGTCCTTTAGCATGGGAAGTGTTTTAATCACCTCAAGCTTTCATGGTAAGAGTCGCTGATCAGTTCAAACACCTTAAAGCTATTCCTGATATGTATAATGACGTGAATCATTTTAGTCTGATCAAATGACATCCTGAAGCTGATTGTCCAATTTCTTTTTTACCGTTTCTGTCATTTTACATGAAGTCAAACACAAACCCTTAAAAGGGTCTCTACTGATAAAGTGTGCGATATTCTCCAATGAAAGATTGCAGTTAGCCTATTATAAAATAATTCACATATTAAAACAACAACTAACATTATAGGTTAAAATTAGATTTGGAAGTGTCTAAACCTTTTATCATTAAGTGCACATTCAGATATTAGCTTCAAACTGACACTATGACAAAATCAATGTTGTTTGGGGTTCAGTTTTCCAATACAATAACACAAATAAACAACAGAGATAGTGAAAAGATAAAGACATTTAACGTTAACCTTCACAGCTCGTCTAGAGAAAGACAATTATTCGTTTTACTTCGTCCAGCTTTTGTTCTTTAAGGAACAAAATAACAATTATTTAAGATTTTTATATCTTTATATCACCGAATTAGTCTAAATAAGCACAAGAAGGGAGACACTTTACGGAGTCTTATTAGACTAATGGTTTTATAGGCTTAGCATTGGACGTTATTTGTAAACAACTAATACACCAGGAATATTAATATTACACTAAAAAGACACATTTCAGAAGAGAAACTGAACAATATAACCATGAAAACGAAGGTGAGATATTAGTGCGCACAAACCTCAATGTATCCGGCTAGACTCGGAACAGCGATGGCCAGAATGAGCACCGATAACACCGGGACTGAACCCATCTTCCACGGCTAGTCTCTGCTGGGATTTGTGTTGAAATTATCCCGCTGTGGATTCCTATAAGAGGCTGTTAAACAGAAAACAGCTAAGTCAACGGTCCTCGAGTGGTTGTGTGTGTCTCGCTCTCCTGTGTTTTTCTCTCTGTGCGTTGATCCCGCTCTCAGCGCGTGTGGAATGCTGCGCGTGTCTGAGAGCCACTGCACGGGCTCGAGCTCTAGAAATACGATCAAGCGCGCCACCGGCCGTCAGATGCTGGGACCGACATGCCGGAAATGAGGTCATCATGTATCATCTGCTTGTCTACTGAAGGATACATGGGTGTGTGCACCTCCTCTGGGTATATTACGACATGGATAGACATTTAATGTGGACATACATTTTTTTCAACATCAAGATTGAAAGTTAAAATGTATAGGCCTATATAGTGGAAAATATTAAATATATATGGCTTTTTATTTATTTTATAAATGTCGCCAATAGCTGGGGTTTTGGGGCCTTAAAGGTGATAGAGAGGATTTTTTCGTCGACTGAGAATCCAAAGACTGTTACTGAGTTTTTGAAATGAGCGCATGCTCAAGAACAGCCCCCCTCCTTCACAGCTCATTTCAAATGAACGCCTCCCAAATTGGAACACGAGTGTTTAACACCGGCATTCGCTGTGTCATGTTTTTTGGATTCATTATGTCGGACTCACCGCAGGTAACTCATAATCTGCAGTTGTTATTCCTGTCTCCTGACAAAAACATTGCATGCAGCGCCTGTGGAGTGTGGAAAGTTACTGGAGAGCGCAGCCGCGCTCGTCTCTCACAAGGAACGTCACGGCAGTGATTGACAAGCCAGAGGGCCAATCGTTTACGCGATGATCGCATAAACGATAGGCTGATGTTTTTAAGGCCCTACCTCGTGCACAGATGATGTATATTAATATTATTCCTTTCAGTGCACCTAATAAATAGTCTTTTATCAGTTTTCAAGTAATATTGCAAAAATGTATAAAACAAAGCATCCTCTTTAGCACCTTTAAGGGTGTCCTTTGGGGTGCTAGGGGGTCTGTGAAAAAGTTCAGAGAAAAAATGTATGTGTGTGTGTGTGTGTATATATATATATATATATATATATATATATATATATATATATATATATATATATATATACATACACACACAAACCCGATTCCAAAAAAATTGGGACACTGTACAAATTGTGAATAGAAACAGAATGCAATGATGTGGAAGTTTCAAATTTCAATATTTTATTCAGAATACAACATAGATGACATATCAAATGTTTAAAGTGAGAAAATGCATCATTTTATGGGAAAAATAAGTTGATTTTAAATTCAATGGCATCAACACAACTCAAAAAAGTTGGGACAAGGCCATGTTTACCACTGTGTGGCATCCCCTCTTCTTTTTATAACAGTCTGCAAATGTCTGGGGACTAAGGAGACAAGTTGCTCAAGTTTAGGAATAGGAATGTTGTCCCATTCTTGTCTAATACAGGCTTCTAGTTGCTCAACTGTCTTAGGTTTTCTTTGTCGCATCTTCCTCTTTATGATGCGCCAAATGTTTTCTATGGGTGAAAGATCTGGACTGCAGACTGGCCATTTCAGTACCCGGATCCTTCTTCTACGCAGCCATGATGTTGTAATTGATGCAGTATGTGGACTGGCATTGTCATGTTGGAAAATGCAAGGTCTTCCCTGAAAGAGACGACGTCTGGATGGGAGCATATGTTGTTCTAGAACTTGGATATACCTTTCAGCATTGATGGTGCCTTTCCAGATGTGTAAGCTGCCCATGCCACTCGCACTCATGCAACCCTATACCATCAGAGATGCAGGCTTCTGAACTGAGCGCTGATAACAACTTGGGTTGTCCTTGTCCTCTTTAGTCTGGATGACATGGCGTCCCAGTTTTCCAAAAAGAACTTCAAATTTTGATTCGTCTGACCACAGAACAGTTTTCCACTTTGCCACAGTCCATTTTAAATGAGCCTTGGCCCAGAGAAAACGCCTGCGCTTCTGGATCATGTTTAGATATGGCTTCTTTTTTGACCTATAGAGTTTTAGCCGGCAACGGTGAATGGCACGGTGTATTGTGTTCACCGACAATGTTTTCTGGAAGTATTCCTGAGCTCATGTTGTGATTTCCATTACAGTAGCATTCCTGTATGTGATGCAGTGCCATCTAAGGGCCCGAAGATCACGGGCATCCAGTATGGTTTTCCGGCCTTGACCCTTATGCACAGAGATTGTTCCAGATTCTCTGAATCTTTGGATGATATTATGCACTGTAGATGATGATAACTTCAAACTCTTTGCAATTTTTCTCTGAGAAACTCCTTTCTGATATTGCTCCACTATTTTTTGCCGCAGCATTGGGGGAATTGGGGATCCTCTGCCCATCTTGACTTCTGAGAGACACTGCCACTCTGAGAGGCTTTTTCATACCCAATCATGTTGCCAATTGACCTAATAAGTTGCAAATTGGTCCTCCAGCTGTTCCTTATATGTACATTTAACTTTTCCGGCCTCTTATTGCTACCTGTCACAACTTTTTTGGAATGTGTAGCTCTCATGAAATCCAAAATGAGCCAATATTTGGCATGACATTTCAAAATGTCTCACTTTCAACATTTCAAGATTTGAGATTTGTTAATTCTGACAAATTGACAAATTCTGCCAATCTGAAAAAGAACAGAGAATCATAAAAATGAATTACTGGGGGAAGTTATAATAAAATTAGACTAAATTCTGTATAAAACTGTTTTAGATGAAGTACAGATGTCACACAGCAGGACACTGCTTGTGTTCATGTCGACCTGTGAGCACAGACACATCTACAGGTGGTCCATGTGAAATCATAGCAGCGGGCAGAGAAGTCAATGTGGTCGTTTTACCGCCTGCTGCTATTACACAATACAGTCTGCTTCTCTCATCACACCACATTTACACAATCCAATAGTCAATAAATCTGACAGAGAAGCTTTTACTGTCATCTCCTATCTGTGTATGTGCAACCCATTCATTTACCTGACATGTTTTCCCACATACTGTTGTATTGTGTAGCCTATAATATCTTATATATATATTTTTGTCATAAACATAATTCAAAATAGTGATAGTGAATTTTGTGATGGTGAAATTGTGACTGTTAGAAATAGCAAAGTCATTTTTGTTTGCATATCTGAGACAGATTACATAACATACAGTTTTTACAATTGATTTTATTTGCATTTACTGACCCATTGTGCAAGTGACTGTCAGGCTTGACACTGTGTTCTCTGACAGATACAAGCATGCAGAACTTGCATTTGGAGAGATGCTATTGAAACTCCATATGTCCTTGTGAATATTTGCGTCAGATCTTCTGGTATCTTCACTCAGAATAATTTCTATACTGTTTTTTAAACACATTTAATTTATTTCTATACTGTTTTAATTAACATTTAATATTTTAAGATTTAAGCAAATAAATTTGTTAAATTAACTTCACCTTATTATGATATTAATAAATTATTATTTAAATTATTATAGATTATCTCATGCCTACAGGCTATCATTGTTCCTGTCGTCACCATTTCTCATTGCGCCGCCTGTCATCCTCATCTGTTCCATCTATCTGGTCTAACCGCTCGGATATCCGCTATTCTATGCTGACAGTGTCATGAGAAATCGACTGAAAACTACTGGTCGTCACCTTGAATGCCTTTACAGGAAAATTAATGAATTTGAATGTGCATCTTATTGCTTACAAGGACCATATTCAGTTATACAAATCTGCGTTACTACCCTCATTACTAATGCATCCTCTAGACCTAAAGCACTGTTTTCTGTAGTCAATAAACTCACCAACCCTCCTGCAACTGACATGAATAACTCAGCAGACCTCTGTGAGTCATTATTACACTTCTTTCAAAATAAAATAAATGTCCACCTATGAAGCCCCCTCTCACATGACTTTCCCTCTGATTTTGCACCTGGTACTTTCACTGACTTTGACCCTCCAACCCCTGCTTACGGTACATCTCTGAGCTAAAAAAAAATAAACTGCAAATGTCACACCTGTCATAAAGAAACCCGGCCTCGACTGTTCTGACATGGCCAATTACAGACCAATCTCGAAACTTCTGTTTCTTTCAAAGCTGCTTGAAAAAGTTGTTGCTGCTCAACTTCAATTGTATTTGTGACCCTGGACCACAAAACCAGTCATAAGGGTCAATTTTTTGAAATTGAGATTAATACATTATTTATACGGTAAATAAGCGTTCCATTGATGTGTGGTTTGTTAGGATAGGACAATATTTGGCCGAGATACAACTATTTTCAAAATCTGGAATCTGAGGGTGCAAAAAAATCTAAATATTGAGAAAATCACCTCCAAATGAAGTCCTTAGCAATGCATATCCACTCACACACACACAAAAAAAAAATTACAGTAGGAAATATATCTTCATGGAACATGATCTTTACTTAATATCCTAATGATTTTTAGCATAAAAGAAAAATAATTTTGACCCATACAATGTATTGTTGGCTATTGCTACAAATATACCCATGCGACTTATGACTGGTTTTGTGGCCCAGGGTCACATTTGTCATCTCATAACCTCTACGAATGTTTCCAATCCAGCTTTTGCACTCTCCACAGCACTTCTTAAGGTTGTCAATGACCTCCTTATGGCCACTGACTCAGGCTCCATTAGCATTTTAATTCTGTTAGAAATTTCCTCTGCTTTCAACACAATCTCTCACAGTATTCTCATTTCATGGCTCTCTCCTCTTGGTATTTCTGAAACTGCCCTATCCTGGTTCACTTCCTACCTGTCTGACATTTAGCATTACATCTCTATCTGCCAGGCTAAGTCCACCACTGCCCTGTCTCTCACGGTGTTCCCCGCAGGGTTCTGTTCTTGGGCCTTTACTGTTCATCATCTACATGCTCCCATTAGGTAACATTAATTGTCATGGCTTCCATTGCTATGCAGATGTCACCCAACTCTACATCAGTTCTCAACACAATGCTCCTTTTCCCACCGTCTCCATATCAGCTTGTATTAATGATATAAATGCTTGGATGATGATAATTTTCTCAAACTCAACACTGATAAAACAGATCTACTTCTTGTTGGTTCACCAAAACTTGTAGCTTGTTTCTGTGTTGACAGTGTTAACATTGCTGTAGTTTAGGTTCGACCTTAAAGGATTAGTTCACTTTCAAATTAAAATTTCCTGATAATTTACTCACCCCCATGTCATCCAAGATGTTCATGTCTTTCTTTCTTCAGTCAAAAAGAAATGAAGGTTTTTGATGAAAACTTTCCAGGATTTTTCTCCATATAGTGGACTTCAAAGGCCTCCAGACTGTTGAAAGTCAAAATTACACTTTCATTGCAGCTTCAAAGCATTTTACGCGATCCCAGACGAGAAATAACAGTCTTATCTAGAGAAACCATCGCTCATTTTCTAATTTTTTTATTTTTTATTTTATACATTTTAACCATAAATGCTCATCTTGAACTAGCTCCCTTCTTCTTCTTCTTTATTAGAATTCCAGCAGTGTAGACACTTCTAAGTGTATTACTGCCCTCCACAGGTCAAAGTTTTAAGTAATTGATATATACTTGCACTAGAATATTGTATATGACAATTAGTTCAAACTTTGACCTGTGGAGGACAGTAATGCAGATGGTTTCTCTAGATAAGACTCTTATTTCTCGTATGGGATCACGTAAAATGCTCTGAAGCTTGTCTGGCTATCACCAGACCAAGCTCAATGTAAAATTGAACATTGGTCCGGGGAATCTGTATGTATTTTCTACTGCACAAAAGGCGTGATCAACAAGCATTATTCACGCAATTGGATAGTCCTTCAACCAATCAGAGCAACGATCCGGGTGACGTACTTTGCAGAGCGACGCGAAAACTCCAGACAGGTTCAGTTTGTATTGGTTTGTAGCATTGATCAGTGGTTTGCAGAAGCAGCAATGGCATCAAGCGATTTTTGCAGGTTGTTCAAAAAAAAACATGAAAGTGAGTGGTATTTACACCCACTTGAGCGATTTGTTTGCTAAACTAAAGAAGTCATTCAGCATCGTCGAGAGGTTAAAAGGAATTGGATTGATGGTCGTGCTTGCTGTCGCTTCTTTATCGTCATCGTGTTATACCCGCCAATAGCGAGCAAGGTGGATAAAGCCAGTCTGTGATTGGTTCCCGCAAAAGTGTAACAGAAACAGTAGAAATGAATGTACAGGTTTCCAGACTGAGTTGCAGGGCGAAATCAAATCGCCGGCAGATCAGGCTGGGTTTACCCAGTCTACTTTGAAGCTGCACTGAAACTGTAATTTTGACTTTCAACCGTCTGGAGGCCATTGAAGTCCACTATAAGGAGAAAAATCCTGGAATGTTTTCATCAAAAACCTTCATTTCTTTTCCACTGAAGAAAGAAAGACATGAACATCTTGGATTACATGGGGGTGAGTAAATTATCAGGAAATTTTAATTTGAAAGTGAACTAATCCTTTAAACCTTGGTATAATCTGACTCTTCTCTCTCCTTCCTTCCTCACATTTCTTCACTCACTAAGTCTGCCTTCTTTCACCTCCGTAATATCACTCATTTACATCCCTTCTTAAATATCAATAATGGTGAGACACTGGTCTCTTTTCTATGGTTTACCAAACACAACAATAAATAAACTCCAATATATTCAGAACTCTGCAGCTATATAAAATAAACTTTTATATTATATTATATTATATTATATTATATTATATTATATTATATTATATTATATTATATTATATTAAACACTGATATTTCATTTGTATGTGAAAAGCTAGTCGTCAGTTTTTCCAGAAAGCTCTATTTCGTGGAAACGCCATTTTCTTGCTACAGAAACCTGCATGTCGAGTTTGTATCAAGCTGAATGCAGGCTCAAATGCATGTCTCCAAACCTAGTATGCTCCCTACCTAGGCAGCCTTTCCGGCCCAATAGGCGCGTTCATATCAGCTGACCAAACATGCCTCCTAAGTAGGCAACACACTAGATTCTGAGACGCGGCCCACACTGGAGTAAGGTGAGTCACTCCGCAGCCGAAACACACATCGATACTAAGGTTATATAGTCAAATCCACACTAAAATGAACTTTAGAGTTACCTTAAAATATTAACGTATGTATTCACCTTACTTTGAGCGGTTTAGAGTTATTTTTGTCGTTTGGAGATTGGGTTTAAAGGTGTTGTTTTGTAGGGAAGTGCTCACCTGTAGAGATAGTATCGCTTGAGTTAGTCACTCCCATTGTAAGTTAAGGCCAATCTCTCCGGAAATATCTTCTCATCTAACAGGTAGACGACAAACAACTTAACTCTCTGTGGAAGATAAAATGTACCTCGTTTTAATCCTGTAATTTCGTTTTAGAAATCTACACGTCTGAGTTTGTTCATGTGGAAGTTTTTTTAGGACGGTTGAATTTTAATTTGTTGCCGCGTGCACTTGTTTTGGGCGTTGTTGTTTTCCGCACTTGTTTGACTTCAGCTGAGAATAACAAGTGTGTTTTCCATTCTCAATACACAATTACTCGCCTTATTTTGGCAGCAGAAGTGGAAGTGTGAGAAGAAAGGTGTGTTGATTGATTCTGCCGGTGGTCTCTCAGACATGGACCCTATGGATGGAGGAATGCGTTACACTCCCGGTTCTTCGGTAAGATTCATTCGGCCTTTGCCATTACTACTAATCTGTTATTTTCCAACCTGCCAAACACCTTTAAACATGTAACGAAGAACTGAAATCTCATATTTATGTCCCAAAAGCTGTGCTGTGGTCAATTTTACTTGCATGAATGCATTTTGTGTCAACCTGTTTAGTAGAAGGCATAAGATCAACAGCGGCAAGAGGGGGAAGATTGAAATGTGGTTAATAACATGCCCATTTTAAACAGCAATGCTACTACCCATATTCATCAAGTTTCCCACACTCATGCAAAACCTGTAAATATCAGGGAATCATAAATGTGTGATTTCCATTCCTGGAAATTTATTGGAAAATGAATAAGGTCTTAAAACATTACACAAATCTCTCTAAATTTCATTTAGCTGAGCATTCTTTGCGACATGTTTAAGCAAGATAAAAGCAGGTATTGATAATATCATTCTAGGTTTTGATCTAAAAGGCCTTATGACAGAATGAATGACACATTGCATAACCTGACGTTTGAGTGCATTCACTGCAAAAAAGTGCTGTTTTTGTCTTGTTTCTAGTCAAAATATCTTAAAGTTCTTAAATCAAGAAGCATTTTCTTGACAAGTAAACATTTTCTTGTTTTTAGAAAAAATAAGTCAAAATTAAGTGAGTTTTTCCCTTAAAACAAGTAAAATAATCTTATATCAAACCAAAAATAAGTTATATAATCTTGTTTTCAGTTTGGATTAAGATTATTTTGCTTGTTTTAAGGGAAAACTCACTTAATTTTGACTTATTTTTCCTAAAAAACAAGAAAATAATTTTTACTTATCAAGAAAATGCTTCTTGATCTAAGAATTTTTAAAATATTTGGACTGGAAACAAGACAAAAATTCTAAGTAAGAACAGCATTTTTTTGCAGTCTTGAGTTCTTTAGTGGTTAAAAATTATAAGCGTGACACCACTGGAGGTTTCACACTATGTATTTGTTCAAAATGTGCCAGACCTCATTTCCTGTCTAGTCACTTTTTTGCATGTGTAAAGAATTTAATTTCTATTGATCAACAATAGTACTGTGAGTTTAAGCCATTCTGCTGAATGCTTCAGTGTCGTCTCCGAGGAAAGGGTGTCAATGGACATTAACAAGACCCTAGATGAAGTGCTTCCAGTCCACAATAGCCAATTTTATGTCTCTGTTTTAAATCTAATCCTCAAGACGAGTCACTGCTGCTGAATAGTTTGGTTATATGTAGTAGTGGTGGTGACCAATATGGGTTTTTCAACAGACAACGTGGATACCAATATCTATAGGGTACACTGTAAAATTTTTTTAAAAATAATAATGATTTAAGTAAACAAAACAGATTATTGGAGTATGTTTTAAAAGAAAATACTATTTCAGTCTTTCTACTTTAACGTTTCACGTTTAATTCAATGTGCTACTTGCCTTTCTTTGTAATTATTTGTGAAATGTAAATAGTCCAACACCAAATATTTTTTTCAGTGTGTTGGGTGACTGTTAGCTGAAATAATACCAGTAAGTGTATTATGCTACTTAAAAATAGCAAATGAGACACAGACTTCATTGTGAAAATAAAATTAATATTAATTTTACAAAATATTTATTAATTTGTGTTTTTAGAATCCGTGAATCAGCGTAATTTTGTTTAAATTTTGCTTTTATTATTGTTTTATTATTTTTAATTTTTTATATATATATATATGTATATATGTATATGTGTGTGTGTTTTCATGTTAATTTTGTTATTATATGTGCTTATGTGCTTTTGACATTTTTTTTTTATTTGTTTATATATATATATATATATATATATATATTATTATTATTATTAATCGCTATTTAGGTTTAATTTATTATTAATTACTATTGGTAAATAGTTGTAGTTTTTTTCTTTTTTTCTAGTGTTTCTGTGTTCTTCTTAGTTTTTCCAACTAATATTTATATTTTATTTTATTTCAGCTTCCTTACAATTAAAAGAAATGTTTTTAATAGTTTTAGTTAATGATAATAACCCTGTTCTAAATGACCAAATATTGGTCTGTCACTTGTTGTGAAGCACTAGGAAGTAAAAGTAGTGACACAGCTAAACGGCACTACTCAGCAGTATGGCAGAAGCTCAGATGTTTTCAAAATAATCAAATGTGATCTCTCTCTTTCTGTCGTATGTAGAGATGGAAAGAAGTTGGTCAATTCAAAAGGTTTATATAAATGAACCAGCTCAAATTATAATTCACAGATTTTCTGAGTCCCTTCACATAAATTAGGGTGGTTTCACATTTTATTAGTTGTATTTATTGTAAAAAAAAATATCAGTCATGAAGATACAACTCCTTGAAGTAAGTGTTTCGGAGCGCTGCGGATTGAGGATTTGGATCTGTTTTGAGTTAAATGATCAGGATCACAGAATGTTATTGTATATTGGTGTGACGTGTGTCTACGCCTGAATGCATTCCACAGATCTGTTACGACATGCTTACGGCAGTTAGCATTACTGTGAACAAACACCCCCACGAATGAAACTTAGAGAAAATGACTCAGGTTCAGGGATATCCCCCTCATTTACTAGTGATCAGCTGCTTTTCATGCATCACGCATGTCGTCACAGAATGTTGACCGATCAACCCAGGTGGAGCTCGATCACGTACAGCTGGACTTTCATTGCTCATTAACTTGAATGCCTTGAGTTCAAACCAAAACTAAAAAGTCTGATTAGAAGAACAAAAATCATTCTGGTCTCTCTTAAAAATGGCATCAGCATTACTCAACACTATTAAAGGGGTCATGACATGGATTTTTTTAAATTATTTTAATATGTTCCTTGAGGTTCACTTATAATGCTTATAAGGCTTTTTGCACAAAAAACATATATGGAAAAATGATTGATTTCAACCTTCATTCTGACCCTCTGTCTGAAATGATACTTTTAAGGTGTGGCTCCTTTAAGTCTTGTTAGTAAACGCTCACTTTTATGATTGGCTAACATCATTGCATATGAAACAGTATCAACACCCACTCGCTATTATACGCAAGTGTTTTGAAAACATTATCCATATAAAACTTATTTACAGACAAAGCTTTTGAAATAATTTCCTCGTTTCAAAAACAGAATGCTCAGAACAAACATATAATCCTCTGACACAATCCAGGGCGGCATTAAAATAAACCATCCACTTGTTACTGATGCTGGGATTCTTCTGAAGTCTGTACACTCTAAAAAATGCTGGGTTAAAAACAACCCAAGTTGGGTTGAAAATGGACAAACCCAGCGATTGGGTTGTTTTAACCCAGCAGTAGGGTTAAATGTTTGCCCAACCTGCTGGGTAGTTTTATTTAACTCAACTATTGTTTAAAAATTACTGTATTGCTTAATTAAAATTAACCCAAAGTATGTTGGAAATGAACATTTATTAATGTTCAATGAATAATTATTAAACAATAAACATTTATTAAATTGCTTATTAATAAATTTATATTAATAAACTATTAAACTATTAAATTTATATTAATAAAATATTAAAGCTTATTAATAAACATTCACCTTTTGTCTATTATTGTTGTCTCTACTTGCATCTGGTTTTTAATTTCCCAACTATTTTGGGTTCATTTTAAGCTAGCCATATAGCAATTTTTAAATAATAGTTGGTTTAAATAAAACTACCCAGCAGGTTGGGCAAACATTTAACCCAACCGCTGGGTTTGTCCATTTTCAACCCAACTTGGGTTGTTTTTAACCCAGCATTTTTTAGAGTGTACAGAGACGTAAATGAGCTGTTTAAACTTGACACGTCAAAGTGAACGCTCTTTTACTTTTTCCGTTCATCCTGTTGTCGACACTCAAGTGTGTGGAGTGTGTCAGAAACTGAACACGCATCTGTATACTGTATCCAGTGTAGATGGCGTCACTGATTATAATGGGTTCTATTTGCTTTTGACGCAATGCTCACATCCAGTGTAGGCAAATGTCAGCCGTTAAGTGACTGAATGCCAGTGGGCGGAGCCTATGGTGCAATGATGTATAACTATTCGTCTATGTCCTGCTTTGGAGGCAGTCATATGCAAATGTATTTGCCTGTGTCATATCACAGATCCCGCAGTATCAAAACAAGCCGTTTTTGGAGTTTGAGTAAATAAATGCTTTGTACCATTAAAACATCCTGCGGGTTTCAGAGCTTAAAGGTGCCCTAGAATTAAATATTGAATTTACCTTGGCGTAGTTGAATAACAAGAGTTCAGTACATGGAAAAGACATACAGTGAGTTTCAAACTCCATTGTTTCCTCCTTCTTATATAAATCTCATTTGTTTAAAAGACCTCCCGAAGAACAGGCGAATCTCAACATAACACCGACTGTTACGTAACAGCTGGGGTGTACGCCCCCAATATTTGCATATGCCAGCCCATGATCGAGGCATTAGACAAGGGCAGCCAGTATTAACGTCTGGATCTGTGCAGAGCTGAATCATCAGACTAGGTAAGCAAGCAAGGACAATAGCGAAAAATGGCAGATGGAGCAATAATAACTGACATGATCCATGATATCATGATATTTTTAGTGATATTTGTGAATTGTCTTTCTAAATGTTTCGTTAGCATGTTGCTAATGTACTGTTAAATGTGGTTAAAGTTGCCATAGTTTATTACTGTGTTCACGGAGACAAGAGCCGTCGCTATTTTCATTATTAAACACTTGCAGTCTGTATAATTCATAAACACAACTTCATTCTTTATAAATCTCTCCAACAGTGTGTAATGTTAGCTTTAGCCACGGAGCACCGTCAAATTAATTCAGAATCAAATGTAAACATCCAAATAAATACAATACTCACATGATCCGATGTATGCATGCAGCATGCATGACGAAAATCTTGTAAAGATCCATTTTGAGGGTTATATTAGCTGTGTGAACTGTATTGATGCTGTTCAAGGCAAGCGCGAGCTCCGGGGGAGGGGGAGCACGAGAATTAAAGGGGCCGCAACCTATATATCGGTGCATAGTTAATGATGCCCCAAAATAGGCAGTTAAAAAAATGAATTAAAAAAAATCTATGGGGTATTTTGAGCTGAAACTTCACAGACACCTTCAGGGGACACCTTAGACTTATATTACATCTTTTAAAAAGAAGTTCTAGGGCACTTTTAAAACAACCTCCTCATTATAAACAAAGACCTCTTATTTAAGATCAAGGCAAATTTGATTTCTTATGTCATGAACCCTTTAATGTGTGACAGTTTGTTGATGTTAGAAAAAATGATTAAAGTTTAACAATTGTCAGGTTATCAAATGTTTTTTCAGCTTGTAGCAAAGAGAAAAACGCACACTCATACTTACACCCACACAGAGTAGAATTTTTTTAGATGTCCTTGAAAATCTCCTTGGGAATTAGCAGTTTATGTTTGGTTGATTTGTACTTTATACACTTGTATCCTAATTGCAAAAACAGAAGTCTCTTTCATAAGAGTTTCAACTTTTTGTGATGGCACATTTTTTGATACATATTAGATTAGATAGAATGTAGGTCATGAACAATGTCATGTGACGGAACTCTGAGATAACTGAGATGGTTTGTAGTTGTAAAAGACACAATTATAGATCAGTGTATTCCATAGTGAGCAAATTACACTACAGTTCAAAGTTTGGGCTCAGTAAGACCCCCTGTGGTGAAAATCAAGTTTTTAATGTTGTTGTATATGTGGTGTTTTTAAAGGATTAATTTGCTTTCAAATGAAAATTACCCCAAGCTTTACTCACCCTCAAGCCATCCTAGGTGTATATGACTTTCTTCATTCTGATGAACACAATCAGAGAAATCTTAATAAATATCCAGACGCATCCGAGCTATATAATGGCAGTTAACGGGACCAACGAGTATGAGCTGAAGAAAGTGCATCCATCCATCATAAATGTACTCCACACAGCTCTAGGTTTGTGTTAAAAAAAAGCCATATTTAACAAGTTATGAAGTGTAAAATCTAGCTTCCGCCAAACCGCCTTCCGCTTTCAAATTACAAACCCCATTTCCAGAAAAATTGGGACATTTTGTAAAACACAAATAAAAACCACAATCTGTGATTTAATTCTCTTGAACCTTTTTTTAACTGACAAAATTGGTTTGTGTAACATTAGCAGCACATTATTAGCTGTTTGATAACATAGTCAAGCAAAAGACTAATCATATTAATTACCGTCATGTGTCTGATGTTGTATAGAGCGATACATAAAATGCATTACCATTCTGATACATCAACCAGTTTCTGCTTCAAACATATACTGTATGGCTGAATTAAACCAGTATTTCCACTTGCCATTGTGTAGCGTTTACTAAACTTGACCTACAGTAGTGCGAGCTGGTGCGAGTGAGTGGAGGTGAGGCTAATTTGTATATTCATGGATCTGCATATACTAAATGATGCAAGGGTGTAGAGTCACATTCAAGCTATTTTAGGCATGAAGAAATTTTCACAGGAAAAAAAATTGTTAAATATGTCATTTTGATAATCAAAGATTAGTTTTAAGGGATAAAATGATTGACTGCAGGGGACTTTAATTTACAATATTCCTGTTTTTACTGTATTTTTGTTTAAATAAATGCAGCCTTGGTGAGCATGACTTAAAAACATTTAAAACTCTTACTGTCCCCAAACAAATAAATTAAGAATGTTTACTGAAATGCACTACTAAAAAACTTGTTGAAAGACAATAATGCGCATTAAATGCAAACTAAATGATTGTGTTCTGCAAATAGAGTGAGTTTTAATGATGATTGGTTTATTTTATTTTGCAGGGAAAGAGGTGGTATAAACCTTGATCTGTTTCCTTTATAATTGCTCTAACCACATGGAATAGCATGTCCTATTATGCCTTCTACTTCCGTCATCAGTCTGATTGTGAAACCTGTGTGATTGGTCTCGGTTTAAAGTCAACACTGTTTGCATTCTCAATACTCATTCCTCATCTTATTGTGCATGATTCAAGTGTAGGTTCTGCACAATCAACTGAAACCTCGGCATTGACATCCATTTCCATTCTAGTAATTTCTTTTCATGATTCAATCAGTTTATCCTGATGGATAAAATCAGGCCCCACCTGACTTGTTTTTTCTTGTTGAATATTCTGTGAGATGTTGGATTGGAATGTGGCGAACTGAAATGAAATTTTAAATTTAACGTAATAACAGTAATATTGTGAAATATTATTAAAGTTTTCTATTTGAATATATTTGTATATAAAATGTAATTTATTCTTGTGATCAAAGCTGAATTTTCAGCATTGTTACTCCAAGCTTCAGTGTCACATGACCCTTCAGAAATCATTCTAATATGCTGATTTGCTACTCAAAGAAATATCCTTATTATTACCATCAATGTTGAAAACAGTTGTGCTGCTTAATACTGTTGTGAAAACCTTGATGCATGTTTTCAGGATTTTTAATGAATAGAAAGTGCAAAAGAACAGCATTTATTTGAAATAGAAATCTTTTGTAACATTTTAAATAACTTATTGTCACTTTTGGTGCATCATTGCTGAGTAAAAGTATTAATTTCTTTCAAAACTGTATGTTCATATATTTTGTTCAATTTGATTTTTACATGGTTTAAAGACATATTGAGCATACTATCAAACAGCAGCTAATATTATAATATGTATATAATGGCTTATATTAAAATCAATACTGAAATCACATGTATTGCTTAAATTACAAAAATAAACATTACAATATTTAGTAACTAAAAGCAGTCCAAATTTTCACCAATCAAACCACTACCAGGCCACTGGTTTTGTCTTTTATGGACACTTATTGTGATTTACACACAGTTTGTGCTCATTTGTTATAAAAAAAAAAATCTCTTTTTTTTGTACCATTGATCAGTTACTCATTAATTAGTTTATTTTATTCATTTATTTTGTCTCCCTCTCCTCCTCTGAAAAAAAAACAAGCCCGTTTTGACTTTAAAGTGTCTCAGAGCAGTATTAGCACTAGGGAAGTGTTTTGATGCTGCTCTTATATAATCTGAATCTGTGCTTATTCTGTCAAAAAAGCTCTGCAATTTACTGTGAAATTTACTTTCTGTTCTCAGTCATAATCTTATTTCCATTGAGGATATGTGCTACAATTGTAATTTTTTTTTTTTACATTTATTCCTTCAAACTGACTTATGTGCTTGATTCCAGAGACACTGCAATTTACAGAGAAGAGTAAGAAGTCTTTTGCCTCTTTTTCTGTTAGGACAAGGACTGGGACCAAGCTGTCACATTCTTGCCAGCATCAGATAATAAAAAGCTGGAGAAGAAAAGCGGCCCTGGGAAAGTTGGGGTCATTGTTGGTCTGGTGATCTTGGCAGCTGTTTTGGCTTTGATCATAGGGCTTCTGGTCTGGCATTTCCATTGTAAGTCAGTACCGCAGTCACAGACGGCATAACACAGTTACCGGTGTCAGTCTTGACAGTGTTGATCACATGTTTGTCTGTTCATGTCTCCCTGGTGTCTGCAGTCCGGAAGGATTTGAAGTTACAGAAGATTTACACCGGCTCACTTAGGATAACAAATGAAGCTTTTGTGGACGCGTATGAAAACAAAGAGAGTCCAGAGTTTAAAAGCTTGGCAAAACAAGTCATGATTCAGGTGAGAATTAAATTAAAGCTGCTTTTTCACATAGTGATGACAGAGAAAAGTGTTTTTGATTTTGATTTTGATTTTGATTTTCATATTTAGCTGAATTCAATGTACTCAGAATCTCCACTACTGTCGAAATATTATCTTGGTTCCAGAGTTGAAGCCTTCAGGTACGTCTACATGTCATTGTCCACATTTTTAAAACATTTTTGTCTTGTGCCTCCTCTTAAAGTGACCCTATTAGGCTTTTTCGAATGTTACCTTTCATGCAGTGTGTAATGGAGCTGTTTGTGAATGTAAAAGGCCTCCAAAGTTTAGAAAAAACAAAGTGCACGACAAACGGAAGCATTGCTGAGACATCAGCAATTCCAGTCTTACTTCCTGTTACATACCTACGTAACAGTGTAACACATTTGCATAATGCCGGCCTATTGTGTTCACTGGCTGCTCGCGAACAATGTCTACTTGTCAAGAAGACGACGGCTACATGTCGTCAACATCTCGAGAAGATGCTATTTTCAGTGCTTCAAATCTACTTTGCATGGACTCACATAAGGACTCACACTGGAATTGATACAGAAATACTAACGTATCATTGGCTTTGTTTACATGCACCAAGTTTCGTCAATCCAAATGAATTGAATCCGATTGCAGATCTGTTTACATGTACTCCTAAACATTGTCTGATTCAAATATCCGTTTATATGTGTTTTATATACATTCAGATTAAAACTTTTGCGCATGCGCTCTGCGTGTGACGTCATTTCAGTCACACTTGCGGAGACCACCATGGACGTGACATCTACAGAGCTCGTCGTTACTTTTGCCCTGTTGGCATACATACATCTTTACAACTAAAGACGTGAACGTGAACTTGCGTACTGCGTAATGCGTGTCAACATTGCACTGCACATGTGCCCCAGAGACTTCTGAATACGATTGAGAAAATATTCAAGCGTTTACATGGTCATTTTTTGCCGTTGGATCGGATTAAAAAAGGATTAACCACCCCTTCCAATCCGATCGAAATTTCGTTTGGCTAGAGCACAGTCGGATCAATTAAGGTGTTTACATGAACGTTTTTCAATTACAAATGGATTTTTTGGGTGCATGTAAACGTAGCCGTTGTGTATCAGGCACTGAGGAAGCCTCCGGAGCTGAAATTCAGATATGGTAATGATTGTTTTATTTCCGACACGTGCTGTAAATGGTCGACCAATCACAACAAATTGGGCCATCTGACAAATCAGAGCAGAAGAGGCTCGTGTAAAGAGAATCTTCAAACAAACCGTTTTTCAGACTCTTTGTATATTATGGGAAAATTATTGTAAAAAATGAAAGTGTTGTTGACATTGGATACATGTAAACTTATTGTAGGAGACCTCCAAAACATAATTAGGAACCTTTAAAATAGAATAATAGGGGCACTTAATTTTCATTTGCTTGCATGTCAAGGCTTATTCACATAACCAAAGAGCAGAATGAATAGGCAAATTGTTTAGCGACATTAACGAAACAATTCGACATCAAGCACAGCCAATTTTCATCAGGCTCTACGAAAAGTGAAAAATTGCTTTCATGGAAATTAAGATGCAAATCGAGTGTGAATTTGTCCATCGAAGTGTTTCTGCTGTGAAATTAAAAACACAAATTCATGCTCAATGTGAATAGGCCTTTTCTTTATGGTTATAGTTACTGTTAGATGGTCAGACTCTTTCCTGTTTCTCCGTCTCTCTGCAGTGAGGGCAGTGTTATAGCTTACTATGAGTCAGATTTTGCTGTTCCAGTGGGACAGGAAGCAGCGGTGGATCAGGGTGTGAGCAAATTGAATGACATGTATGGCTCCAGTAAAGTTCGCAAACTTGTGGACAGCCCAGGTGCCCTTGTCTTTGATCACGTTGTGTCTTCAGGTAATATAAATTCATTGTTCATCTATTGCATAGTTTGGATAGATAGATGAATCTCACTAAAACATGTCTAGGTCATATTTTTCTGCAAAATCAAAATTATAACTTGCATAATTCAATTCACGTTTATTTGTATAGCACTTTTCACAATGGCGATGTCACTTTGTAAAGAAACTACACGCCTATAGACTGAACACGTTAACGTTTTCACAAATGTTTTTTGCATTTTAAGGCCCCCAAAACGCCGTTGTTGTGCAAATGAATGACCAAAACGCACAAAAGTTATTCTGTTTTAGTTGAAAACAGTGTCGTGTAAACGGCCCCTTAGTGTATTTCTTTGCCATTATTTGGATGACTTGAGTTTTGTAATTGTTCATTCTCAATGGTCTGCTTACAAATAGAAATAACTGTAATTGATTTACAGTAAATTAGTGTAAGACATTTTTTTTTATTTAAATGAAAGAAAATCACTGCTGTGGTGTATAAATATACTTTAAATAATATGTAATTATCTCTCTTTTTTTTTTCTTGCGATTGTGGGGTGAAATGTGACCTGGTTCTTGACATGTTTTGTGAGATTCACCCAGATACTGATCTCTAGACTGCATGCTATCATACAAAACCTGAATGTCCATGAGAGTGAAGCACAGATGCTTGTCTTCAACTTGACAGATTCATTATAACTGTGTCAATCTTTCATTAACAGCTCTGGACACACGTTTGTTCTCAAAAGCCAGGAGTAAGTTATTCCGTTACTCATATCTCTCATATACTGTCTGTTCCAAAACCTAGTGAACTGCCTCCATAGCAAGCAGTTTAAGGTATCACAGGTTTCATGAAGGCTAATCCATAAGGTTTTTTTGTCATGGTTTGAGCTTTTAGAAACAAAATTTATGAGACGGTTGTTATTAGATTTAATTGATGATTTCAAATGTGAGATTTAATCATAAAATTGGTGAACAGCTTTGGAGAATTTCCCCATTCAAAGAGAAAGGAGCTATAGTCCTATCAGAGAGGTGTTTCAAAGGTGGCCGCCAAGTGAAATGACTTGCCTTAAAGGGACTTTGGTTCCAGTTCAGTTTGTGTAGTAATCCATTTATTTTCCCCAAATTCTGTTTAATATTTCTGTTTTCAGTTTTATTTTTCTGAATTCTATTTTAGTGGTTCAGTTACTTTTTAATAATAACAAAGGATTTCTAACTTTAACTTTGAATAATGTTTTTAAAATTTGAATAGTAATAGTGCCTTATGATTTTTTTTTTTTTTTTTTTTTTTTTTTTTGTCCCCCTAGAAATTCTGTCTTGTCCATTTTAATTTTTCCAGATTCTTTGTTTTATGATTTAATACAAAATGTATTATCAAAACCGGTAGTAATCAAATGAATACATAAAACATTAACAATTTAATTAATCTTTTAAAATGTATTGAAATGAAATTGCAAACAAACTGCAGCATGAAAAATTGTGCGTTTCCTTAAATCATAATGTTTTAATAAGCTGTAGGGGTGGGCAATCTTCCCAAAATGTCATTTCACGATCTTATATCACGATCCACGATCTAAATCACGATCTTCCCAATTTTGAGATGTACTATCAAGAATATTAAACATAATTTAAAACACAATATTGCATTAAACTATCATTTGTGAAATGGTCATTAAACCCTGAGTAAACTTTAAAACACTGCATAATCTTCACTGTATTAATTAAATGTACATTGATTCTTATTAAAACTACTAAAGTTATTCAGTCAAGAGCAGTGAGTGAATTTGTCTTTTGTTTTACATTATTGACAGAGTAGGTATTTGCATTAGGCTTTAAGACCGAATGCATGGATCTGATTTCTTTCCCAACTGTTTATTCACTTAAGACAAAACTGTCTTTATGACTGTCTTAATACTCACCAGAAGGGACATTTTGACATATTTTTGTGTATATTTGACCATTTAGGGCCACGCCTGAAACCCCAAGTATACTTTGCTCGTCCATGGGGTCGGGGACTTTTGGATTTATTCAAAAACAACAATTTGTGTTCCAAAGATAAAGGTCTTACAGGTGTGGAACGACATGAGGGAGCAAAATTAATGACAGAATTTTCATTTTTGGGTGAACTAATCCTTTAATTTTAGGCTTAAAAGCTTTAAAGGAAAGGAGCGACATGCAGCACAATGATCATTTTATCTTGATTATCATGTTTTCATAATCGTTGGAAGCCAAAATCAAAAATTTGATTCAACACGCATCCCTACTGCTGTTGAATTGTTTTTCAAATGAGTCAGCATGCATGAAAGACACATGATAGAGACATAATTTGGCCAGTCAGCACTGCCATCTAGTAGGCAGTCATTGCTGTATTTTAACATTATTACAAGGACATAAAAGATCACAATCTCTGATTCACTTGAAAAGTAGATTGTGGACACCTTCAAGATTGGTCACGATATAAAATCGTCCGATCTCCCACACCTAATAAGCTGTATTATTTATTAATATTTGAGAAGTACGTTCTATTGTATGATAGTAATATTTCGGTCATAATTTCTTCAAGTTAAACCAAACTTTTATTTTGGCCGGAGTGTATCTGACCATAGTTTTATCAAATGAAATTATGAAATACTCATGAGGTGAACTGTCAGAGCAGCTCTTGAGATGAAGTTCATGTTGCATGTCCTAATATAGTGTGACAGCAGACGTGAGAAAAGTTTTCTGCATTGCGGAAGTTATAAGGCCCCAAGTTCAGTAGGTTTTGGAATAGGACTTAATTCCTTAAGCACGTTCATACTGGATATTATTGTACCGTGTATCCAATAATAAATGTGTATGAATAACCTTTTGTTTTCCATATGTCTAGCAAATTTGAGATTCTCCCAGCACACCAGAGGTTCTGTGGATGAGATCATTAGATCACCGGGTTTCCCTGACAAACCATATGAGCCAAATTCCTTTGTGCAGTGGCAGCTTCGGGGAGACCCAGGCTATGTGCTAAAACTGGCTTTTGACACCTTCAACCTGGAACAAGACTGTTCAAATGACTTTGTGAGAGTCTATGACTCATTGGTCGCCATGGACAAATTCCTTATGGCAGAGTAAGTGAATGGTGAATTGTGTTTGAGGCTGTAGCACCATCTGGTGGCTGTTTAAGCAACTGAAAAATCAGGGTATGAAATTTCAACATAATTGAGTTTCTCTCTCACTCCCAAACAGGAAGTGTGGCTACTATTCTCCCACTGATTCTCCAACCTTCATTTCGTCTCGGAATGTTATGCTGGTCACCTTGGTAACCAACGATGCAGGGAATTATCCTGGTTTCAGAGCCCGTATCACTCAGATCAGGCCAGATAGCCCAGGTAAAGATAAATCCTGGCTGGCTGAACAAAAATATACTTGACTGTTAATAGTACAGGATCCGTTACTGTTATATTTCTTTTCATCTCTCTCACTGGTTCTTCCCTTTTAACAGAACTCAAATGCGGTGGTAGATTGACTGGATCCACTGGAAGTTTCCAATCACCAAACTTTCCTAATTATTACTCCCCCAACACAACATGTCTGTGGGAAATCGAGGTGAGGCCTAAACATTAATGTTGAATTTGTTAATGTCATGATGAACAACTTTTATAGCAGTGTTTCCTCCGTATCTATTGTTTTAAAGGTTCCTGTTGATAAATTCGTCAAGCTGAAGTTCCCCAAGTTTCTGGTTTCATCGGGGAGTTCGAATTCTTGCCCAGGAGATTATGTGGAGATTGTTGGTAAGAGGTCAGTAATTTTGAGCTTCAGTTAAACTTTTCACAGAATTGTCTATTGTCTGATCTGATGTCACTGGGTGACATTCCTCCAAGAGTGCTGATAAAGCGCATTGGACGTTTCACTTTTGGATCTTAGTCTGTATTTTTGTCTTTTTTCTAGTTAAAAAAAATATATATATATATTTATTTTGAGAAGAAAAGGTTACACACAAAATGTTTTGTTTTCAGATTAAATGCATCTTGTATAAAGGACATTACTGGAAAACAAGCCAAAAATATTCAGTACGAAAATTATAAAAGACCAGCACATGTGAGCAGTCTGTGTCATTTTAGAGGACATAAATAGATATTGAGATATTTATTAAAAATTTTAAAGGCTATTAGTTTTTTCCTTTTAAGATAATTGATATTTTAGGTTATTTTAATTTTTTAATTAAAATAATTAAAAAATAAATATCACTAATGCTGACTAATATCAGTATAGTTGCATGTATTGTGCGTTCCTTTTTTGATTTATCCAAATGTGATCTACAGTACACTTATTATAGGAAAAATCCCATTGAGCTGTTCTAAATTTAAAGGATTAGTTGACTTTCAAATGAAAATTACCCCAAGCTTTACTTACCCTCGAGCCATCCTAGGTGTATATGACTTTCTTTTTTCTGATGAACATAATCAGAGTTATATTAATAAATATCCTGACGCATCCAAGCTTTATAATGGCAGTGAGTGGGATCGAGTATGAAGAAAGTGCATCCATCCATCATAAACGTCTCCGGCTCCAGGGGGTTAATAAAAGCCTTCTGAAGTAATGCGTCCATATTTAACAAGTTATGAAGTAAAATATATAGCTTCTGCCAGACCGCCTTCCATATTCTACTTACAAGTAAAACTCTCACAGTTTAAAAAGTCCTATGCCTTTCCTATTCAACTTATGGAAAAGGGGTAACTGACGCAACGCCAGTTCCTTTTTTTTCTAAGTTGAATACGGAAGGCGGTCTGGCGGAAGCTAGATATTTTACTTCATAACTTGTTAAATATGGATATTTTACTTACATAAACGCATTGCTTCGCTTCAGAAGGCCTTTATTAACCCCTGGAGCCGTATGGAGTACGTTTATGATGGATGGATGTGGATGGAGACACTTTCTTCAGCTCATACTCGTTGATCCGGCTCACTGCCATTATAAAGCTCTGATGCGTCTGGATATTTATTAATATTTATCAGATTGTGTTCATCAGAAAGAAGAAAGTCGTATACACCTAGGATGGCTTGAGGGTGAGTAAAGATTGGGGTAATTTTCATTTGAAAGTGAACTAATCCTTTAAATGTTTTGCTCAAGGACACAATGGTAAAAGCTCATGGATCAACTCTTGTGGGGTTTGAACCTACAACCTATCAGTTGATATTTATGAAACAGCTTCACAAACCTTTTTTAAACCGCACAGTATCATTACTTCTGTGTTACAATAATTCAAATTAACACAGAATTACTGGGATAAAATTGTATAGTTCAGATATAAACACTGATGTCTACGGTAGCAATCAAAATAGAGTAAATCACCTTCGGAAAGTATTTTGATGCCTCAAATAAAGATTGTATCAGTTACATTTTTATACCAGTAGGTGGCAACAAGTGACAGTATTTTTTGTCATTGAATCATTTATTCAAGAGATTCTTTCAAAAACACTGATTCATCTAGTAATGAAACAAGTGAAGTATTTGAGTGAGTCATTAAATCATACATTGAAACATTGAACCTCTAGCAAATTAAATGTTATTTTGTTTAGTTTGTAGTCTGTTTAGAATCATGGGAGAATTGTGATCTCCATTTTAAACAATGAAAATGTGATTCTCAATTTATCCACAAACTCACATGCTTATTGTTTCTTTGCAGCAAATTGTGTGGGCAGCAGCCAGCTAATACAATGGTCACCGTCAACAGTAACAAGATGACTGTTGTGTTCTACTCGAATTCATCACATGTCGATCGAGGTTTTAGCGCCACTTTTGATGCCTTTGAGCCTACTGACCGTAAGTAATGACAAAAATGGTTAACGAGTAAAAAAATGGGTCATATTTTTGACCATTTTATTAGTAGTCTGGCCTGAGCTGGAAAAAAATGACTGATGCTGATGATGGTGCTGTTACAGCTTTGTTAAAGTGGTGTCAATGTGAACATTAGAAAGTGAATTCAGTTTCTGAATCTCTCAGCCTGTCCGGATATGTTCCAGTGTGACAATAAACGCTGTGTAAAACCAACCATGCGCTGTGACGGCTGGAATGATTGTGGTGACAGCAGCGATGAAAGGAAATGCCGTAAGCGTTCAATGAACATTTGTCTTTATTCAAACAAACAATTGCAGACTTGCCCTTTGAATGTGAATTTGAGGTCAGACATACACTGTGATTGATTGAATGTGGATGTTTCTGATTTCAGAGTGTGACGCCACCATGATCCAGTGCAAAAACGGGTTCTGTAAGCCCCTGTTCTGGCAGTGTGATGGTGTAAATGACTGTGGAGATAATACAGATGAGATGAATTGTGGTAAGACACTTTGTCATCCTATCTTTTCTTTTCTTTTCTGAAATTTGAAGAATACTGCCTCCACAGGCTGTATAAGAAAAAGGCATCAAGATGCACCTGAATTCATCGTTTCTGAAACATCCTATATACAAAAATGCCTTCATCTGGTCAGACTTAGAAGACAGCTTAGATGTGTCCTTCATTCCGTATGATTTCTCACAATAAGGTTTTTGTTTGTTTTGTTTTTAGATATTTCTAGCTATATCTACCAAGAATTTTAGGCATCTACCAAGGCATTTTAGTTTACTTGGTTATTTATGAAGCTCAGTTGAATTTGTTCTAGATCCGATGGACAGATCCGGTGGACAGTCAAGAATATATAAAACATGTCAAATTAGAAATTAGTTAAAAGTTTGAAATGGCATACATTAATTTATGATCTATTTATAGTGTAGTGATATTAGTTAACCCTGTAAAGACTGCCATATGAAATAATAGTCAATAAAAGGCTTTTATGGCCCATATAGTATGATATCAGAGAATATGAAGCTCACACTCGGAGGAAAAACACATAAATGTTATTCAGATGCCCAAACTGAGCAAAACTATGCGATTTGTTGCAGATGTTTTTTAAATGGCCAAAACGTAAGATGAAATTTGATAACTTGTGTAACTGTGTAACAGACTACTTGCATAAATAGTAAATATCAGTTGTCAATCTATACATCCCAATGTATCTGATATATGCATATTAACATGATTTTTTTCTATAAATAAAAGAAATATGTACAGATAAACAAACCTAAGTTGTTTCACTGCAAAAAATATACTTAGATTTATTGTCTTGTTTCCTGTCCAAATATCTAAAAATTCTTAAGAAGCATTTTCTAGACAAGTAAAATTATTGTCTTGTTTTCAGAAAAACAAATAGTCAAAATTAAGTGAGTTTTTCCTCAAAACAATTTCAGTTTGAAATGAGATTATTTTTGCTTATTCCTTTGGCAGATTACTTTGCTTGTTTTAAGGAAAAACTTAATTTTTTCTGAGAACAAGACAATAATTTTACTTGTCTAGAAAATGCTTCTTGATTTAAGATTTTTTTAGAGTTTTTGTCTTGTTCGTAGTCCAAATATCTAAGTAAGAAAAGTATTTTTTGCAGTGTTCAGTCCAGTAAGAATTCATCTTGAAATATTGATAACAATATGAAAGTTATTCTTACATTTACTCTCTGAAAATCAGTAAAGATGATGAAGAAGACTCAGCAAAAAGAAACGTGTAGCCCGACCTGAAGGTGGACGTTTTTATAATTATCCTGAAAGGCCTTGTACTTCCTAAAAAAAAAAGTATACACTATCAATCAGATGACAAAAGGCATATAGTAATTTGTGTACAGCAGTTTTTGTGATTGTTGATCATTTAGAGAATTTCATGTATTAAATATGATACAGTAAGATATATATGGTTAATGTTTGTAATGAATGTTATGAAGTGTTACTATACATTCATGGGGTAAGAAAACCCCTGTTTTAGATCATTAGACATTGTTATTGAGACTTGGAAATGAGTCCAAAACCCATTTCCACATGTGGTACCTGAGGATTAAATGCTCCTCAGTTGACGGACCAGGCAACTGGGCGACTGTCTTCTATCTCTCTCTCCCATAGAGAAACACATCTACACCTGCTTTGACATAGTTGTCCTCTTTTTTGGCAGGATGTAAGGCTGGAGAATTTAAGTGCAGTGACATTCAGTGTGTCTCAGAGAAGCTCAAGTGTGACGGGAATCGTGACTGTAAAGATGGCTCAGATGAAGAAGGATGTTCAAGAGGTGACTATATTTTTGATAAAGAATGATGCAAGCTTGATCAGACAATCTAAAAATCTAGTTTATTTTAGCATTATATTGGAGCACTTTCCTTCTCTTCAGTCATTCTTATTGCTTGTCTTCCTTCCTTACAGAAATGTCCTGTACAGTCTCAACGTATGCGTGCAGCAACAAGAAATGCATCACCAAACAGAACCCTCAGTGTGATGGGCAAGATGACTGTGGCGACAACTCCGATGAGTCCAGCTGCAGTGCGTGTCATTCACAACCTCATGCCTATACTTCAGTTCTCAGATCTATATCCTGCTTGGTTTAAAGTTGATTTCTGTGTATTGATTTCTTTCTCTCCCTCGTTATTCTCTAGACTGTGGCAAGAAAGCTTTCAAGTCGTCTCGTGTTGTGGGTGGGCAGGATGCGATTGTGGGCGAGTTCCCATGGCAGGTCAGCCTCCACGTTAAAAACATGGCTCATGTTTGCGGTGCATCGATCATCAGTGAACGCTGGCTTGTGACGGCTGCCCACTGCGTACAGGACGACAAAATCAAGTGATTACCTCTCCGTTCTTTTTTTTTTTTTATCTAACTTTCACTTGAGAAACTACATTATTTACTAAACAAAATAACAAAATATAAACCCGTTGGTATGTATTTCAATAAATTTTTTCTTGTTTGAGAAGCCATTTCACTCAGATATACATCACAATAGGGAAGAAAAGACTATCGCAAAATCCATTTTGTGCCTACTTGAATAACATTTTGTCTTTTGCTCTTTTTTTTTTTTTTTTTTTAAACAAAGTGAAATAATGTAGCTTCAATATAATCAATATACTGTTTTAATTTATCAGTTAAATTGGTTTAGGATTTAAGAGTAGAAGAGAAAACCTTCATATCTGTATATCTGATGAATCCTCAGGTTTTCTCAGCCAGGCACATGGGAAGCATACTTGGGTCTTCACACACAAAAAGACAAACAGACAGCAACAAAGAGATTCCTAAAACAAATCATTCCTCACCCGTACTACAACGCCTACACCTATGACAACGACATCGCTCTGATGGAGCTGGACTCACCAGTGACCTTCAGTGACACCATTCGACCCATTTGCTTGCCCTCTGCCACGGACGTCTTCACCGCCGGCGACGTCGTCACTATCACTGGCTGGGGTGCCACTAGAGAAGGGGGTCAGTAAATGCTTACACCTCTCACAAAGCCTCTCATATTTTTACCCCAAGATCAAAAATTCTTATCTTTTTAAATTCTTGTCTTGTCTTTGATTTATAATTGTCATGTGTTTATTTCAGGCGCTGGAGCGACTGTGCTGCAGAAAGCACAGGTTCGCATCATCAATCAAGCGGTGTGTAATCAACTAATGACGGATCAGATCACTTCTCGCATGATGTGTGCTGGCGTTCTGACAGGAGGAGTGGATGCTTGCCAGGTGAGTTTCATGCGCCTCTTAACTTTATTGATCACTGGACAGCCACTATTTAAATGTTTAGGCCAATATTAAAAACGAGTAGAAACATAATTATGTCATTAAAAAATTATTATAACGTTATAATAAAAACTTCTTTATGTGTAATTTATATGTAAGTAGCTTACAAATCAATTAATTTTAACCCTTATATTACAATGATGTAGCCTACCAGCTGTTAGTTGAGAGATCATTTTCTTTAAGGAAATTTGCCATGTGATAGGCACCAAATTAATCATTACTGAATTGAAGGTAATCGAATCGCAAGCTTCTGAATCAAAATCGAATCCAATCCAGCCCTAGTGTCAATCTTTTTTTTTTTTTTAATTGAAGCATGTTGTTTTTTTCCATTTATTGCACCAGAATCCTTAGTTTATATGTTAAAATCACAATTTTCTCATGGGGAGGATGCCCTCAGACCCCCCTACTAATATTTACATTGTAAACATGTCACCTTTTCACCACTTTGGAGTTTGCAGGTATGCTTTAGGGAAAACACACAATAAATAATACAGTGGCATAGCTATATAGCCTGGACAGTTTTGTCCCCGGCGGTTGGGGACCTCTGCTTTAGCATATAAGGGGCGTTTCCTCCGAGTAGGCAAGGGAGGCAGTGCCTCCTCAAAAAAAATAGGATGAGAAAATAATCCATATTATATATAAAACAACACAAATATTACAAATTATGACATTAAAAAGAGCGCAAGTCACGCGTATTTGTTAAGGAACGCTGCCCAACAGCGACACCCGCAGGTAAAGTTACACAGAGGAGTCATGCTTTACAGTCTATGGAGTCATGCCTCCCTTTCCTCTCATAGAAAACCATATAAAATCATCAGACCCCCGGCTGCGGTGGGTTTTGTGGGGGGTAATTGAGAATGAATGGGGGAAAGTCACGTGAGAGGAGGCAATGTCTCCATCGCGCTATCATTGGATGTAATTGGTTATGATTGGATATGATTGGTTTGTGCGATAAATCCCGCCTCTTGTTGACGTGAGCGTTCCGCGCGTCAGTTTGACTGAACAAATGATGGCGTCAATCGGAAGACTAATTGAAAAGTAAGTAAACAGATCACAGTTAGATATCACCGCTTTATGTCACGACAAAATCAAACTTGAAATGGACTGAAAACATGATGACTGCGGGGTTTTTTGTGCAATCAGCTTGGTGAAATTAAAAATACAATTCGTGTTTGTGACAGACGGTGTTTACAGAGCATGACTGATGATCCAAAATATCCTAGGTTGACAATTAAAAAGAAAAACCGCAACACACAAATAAAATATATTGTTTAAATTATTATTGCCTTTAGTTATTATTTTGGAATGAATGTAGAAATGCTTAAAACACTAACTTGATGAGATTGACTTGAGAGATTTTGAGATTTTGATATATAGAATATTACATTGTTAATGTAAAATTACAAAATAGAATTGTATTTGGTTTCTTTTTTTTCTTTTTTTGATGTACTGTAAAGTAATGTTCATTTAAGAAGGAAGATGTGTCAACTTTAAGAGTAATGCACATTAATTTACATTGAATCATAAAAAAAATGTGCCTCCTCATTTCAGAACACCACTGCACGCCACTGATAAGTACATAGAATTTGCCCAGCAAAGCATGTATATTTTTGTTTATCTGTTTAATTAATTGGTTTAGGGATGCATGAATGATGCATGAAAAACAAAGTTTCGCAAAGTTTTCTGCTTCTGTATGCAGTATATCTGAAACCTATTTTAATGGACTAACTGGTTTTAACTTCTCTAGGACTTTTGTTGATTCTTATGAAAAGATTTTTTATTGAAGTGTGGCCTGATTTAGTTTTAGTTTATTTAGTTTTATTTATTTAGTTTTTTTATCAATGATAAACTTGAAAATCCTTTTAAAAATTGTATAATTTATTGTTTATTTATTTATTTAGGGGTGTAACAATACATCGATATAGGTTGATACATCGATTAAATGTCTAACGATACAATGTATCGATGCAACATGTAAAAAAATCAATACCATTTATACATTTAAGAAACACCTTTATCACAATATCCACATTTTCACGCAATGTTAGTTTACGCATTATGGCCAACGCGTGCATTCTCATTTAAACTACCTTTTAGAGCTTGAGAAAGACGCTCAGGACCGTTGATGGAGCTGTTAATGTCCTGATAGGACCAGTGCTGAATCTTCACTAAACTTTATCAGTTGCTCGTGTTCAAAGCCTTGCAGAAATAACATGAAAGAGAAGCACGCACACAGAATGCCCCATCGGAGACAGCGCACAAATAGACCACTGAATTTTTTTTTTTTCTTTTTACTTATTTTTGTGCTTCAATAGATAAAGGTTTATGGTTTTGCATAAAATGATTTAGATCACAACACTGCAGTAGAGAGTGCTATGAATTGTTCTTCACTTGCTCAATAGATCTAATATACTACGCATCAATATCTTTTCATTAAAAAAGATATTGCTGCCTCATTAAAAAGCTGCTCTTTACTTTTAAATAATGTCTTAATTTTACAGTATCTATTTATGTATAAATATATTTAATTATTTTTCAGTAGATTTTTTGACAAGTCGTAAATGCTTTCTTGACTGTTGTCATGGCATAATAAGCTGTCTCCAGATTACTGATCTCCTGCGTGACTTGAATTTTTATTTATGGATGTCCCTTTCAGTGTGCAGGATATTCAATTTTCAAATAAATGTTTGTTATACATTTTGGTTGCATTTGTGAGTTAATAAAAATGTAACTGGTTGTGTAAAGATAGGCACATAATATCATAATATCAATAATACCCCTGAATCGAATCGTGTCGTAATCATATCACAGAATTTTTTCGGCAAATATCGTATCGCCAGCTATGAGAATCGATATTATCATATCATGATAACCGTCTGATTTATACCCCTATTTTATATATATATATATATATATATATACATACATACATACATACATACAGGTGCTGGTCATATAATTAGAATATCGTGAAAAAGTTAATTTTTTTTATTGTAAATTATTTTTAAAAATGAAACTTTCATTTATACTAGATTCCCTACATGTAAAGTAAAACATTTCAAAAGTTTTTTTTTTGGTTGTTGTTGTTTTTTTGTGTTTTTTTTTTAAATTTGTTGATTAGAGCGTACAGCTAATGAAAGTCCAAAATCCAGTATCTCAAAATATTAGAATATTTACATTTGAGTTTCATTAAATGACCATCCCTACAGTATAAATTCCGGGTTTCTCTTGTTCTTTGAAACCACACTAATGGGGAAGACTGATGACTTGGCAATGGTCCAGGAGACAATCACTGACACCCTCCACAAAGAGAGTAAGTCACAGATGGTCATTACTGAATGTGGTGGCTGTTTACAGAGTGATGTATCAAAGCATATTAAAATGCAAAGTTGACTAGAAGGAAGAAATTGGGTAGGCAAAGGTGCACAAGCAACAGGGATGACCACAAGCTTGAGAATACTGTCAAGGAAAGCTGATTCAGACACTTGGGAGAGCTTCACAATGAGTCAAATGAAGCCGGAGTCAGCGCATCAAGAGTCACCACACTCGGACATCTTCAGGAAAAGGACTACCAAGCCACTTCTGAAACAGAAACAACGTCAGAAGCATCTTACCTGGGCTAAGGAGAAAAAGAACTGGACAGTGAACAGTGGTCGAAAGTCCTCTTTTCAGATAAAAGTAAATTTTGCATTTCATGTTGAAATCATGGTCCCAGAGTCTGAAGGAAGACTGGAGAGGCACAGAATCCAAGCTGCTTGAAGTCTAGTGGGAAGTTTCTGAAGTTAGTAATGATTTGGGGGGCCGTGACATCTGCTGGTGTTGGTCCATTGTGTTTTATCAAGTGCAAAGTCAATGCAGCCATCTTCCAGGAGATTTTGGAGCACTTTATGCTTCCATCTGCTGACAAGCTTTATGGAGATGCTGATTTCCTTTTCCAGCAGGACTTTAGCACCTGCCCACAGTGCAAAAACTACTTCCAAGTGGTTTACTGACCATGATATTACTGTGTTTTATTGGCCAGCCAACATGCCTGACCCCTGAATCTATGGGATATTTTCAAGAGAAAGATGAGAAACAGTCGATCCAACAATATACAGATGATCTGAAGGCTCAATAGTGCCTCAGCAGTGCCACAGGCTGATCACTTCCATGCCACACTTCACTGATGCTGTAATTTGTGCTAGGAGCAAGTCATTTGCTGTAATATGTGCTGCCGACCAAGTATTGAGTGTACAAATGAACATACTTTAAAGAACTTGAACTTTTCTGTTTTGAAAATCAATTTTTTGATTGATCTTAGGAAATATTCTAATATTTTGAGATACTGGATTTTGGACTTTCATGAGTTGTACGCTCTAATCATTAAAATAAATAATAAAAAAAAAAACTTTACATGTAGGGAATCTAGAATATATGAAAGTTTCATTTTTAAAAATAATTTACAATAAAAAAATTAACCTTTTCACAATATTCTAATTATATGACCAGCACCTGTATTTTAGTTTTTTTTTCCTCTCTAAAAAACATTTTATTTAGACAAAATAATATAGAATTTTTTTTTTATCAGCCATTTATTGATTGTTGTAAAATATCGGCTTTTTAGTATCTGTCAGAATGTTCATATTGTGCATCCATAAGTGCCATTTTATTTGTTTCTCTTTATTTTATTTCTTCTCTCTTCATCCATTTAAATGACAATTCTTGCATTTGTTGTTCTTTTCCTTTGCTCAGGGTGACTCTGGCGGTCCTCTGGCCTATCAAATGAATGACCGTATGTACCTGGCGGGAGTGGTGAGCTGGGGTGACGGCTGTGCCCGCAGAAACAAGCCAGGCATCTACACAAACGTCCCAAAATTCAGGGGCTGGATCAAGGAGAAGACTGGAGTATAACTTGCTTGGAGATTGATGAACTGTGAGAAATTTTATGAACTGTTTTGGATTCTCAGGCCACAAATATTTTAATAACATACATGGGATAACGCAAGCATTGTTATGTGGTGCCTGGGTGAACGGAGAGATGGACATGTTGACCTGTTTTTGCCTTTGTCTAAATTGTTTTATATATTTGTATATTTTATGAGGAGAGTGGTATGAGGGTTTTATTCTGTCTTAAGATATGTAAATAAATGTCTTATTTTCTTCTTTTAAAGGTTTTGTGGTTTTTAGCAACTACATTCTTGAAGTAAAGCTTTATTTGTTTGGTTGTGAATGATTTCGCTTTGTTTGGTTCTGTAACTTCAGTTTTTGTTTCAGGGAGTGTGTATTTCTGGAGTCACACTCACATACTTAAATGTGAACATCTTCATGCTTATGACTTTTATGCAAAATGTATGTAATGTGACTAAAAGTTTGAGTTACACATGAAAACACTTGAAAAGAAGTCTGAAGTGCTTTAAATTTGATTCAGGGATTACATTTAATTACATTGTTGTAACATTTTATGAATAAAATGTGTATTCTGGTTAATGCAGTGTGAAATATATGTAATGAGTTCAGTAAAAGAGCACAACAGTCAAATTCCACAAGTACAAATTCCATTCATTTTCTGCACATAGACATGTTTTTTAAAGATATTTTTAAATGAAGACAATCGATGTTGTCCATAGATCGTATACAGTCTGTATTATTTTATTTTTTTTAAATTGTTTAAAAGGTTAGTTCACCCAAAAATTTAAATTGTAATCTTTTACTCACACTCATGTCGTTCCAAACCAGTAATGAAGATCTTTTTGATGAATTCTGAGAGATTTCTGTCCCTCCATTGACAGTCTACGCAACTACCACTTTGACGCTTCACAAAGTTCATAAAGAGATCATAAAACTAATCCATATGAATTGAACAGTTTAGTTCAAATTTTCTGAACAGACTCGATCACTTTATATGATGAACAGATTGAATTTAAGCTTTTATTCACATATAAACATTGATCAGCAAACATAAACCGAAGCTCAACCGAACCTGCATGACGCGTGAGAACAAACCTCATTGGTCCTCGGACATCAAGCAAACATGCTTGGGCTTCCGTTTACCATATGATGTGTGTGTTAATGAATGTTTATATGTGAATAAAAGCCTAAATTCAATCATCATATAAAATGATTGAGTCTCTTCGGAAAATTTGGACTAAACCGCTCAATTCATAGTTTTACGATCTCTTTATGAACTTTTTAAAGCGTCAAAGTGATCAGTGTTGCGTAGCTGTTAATGGAGGGACAGAAATCTCTGATTTCCTTTAAAATATCTTAATTTGTATTTCGAAGATGAACAACAGGGTGAGTCAATTATGACAGAATTTTCATTTTGGGTGAACTATCCCTTTAACGGCAAACTACTAAATTACCCATGAATGGACAAATTTGTCATACACACACGCGCGCTTTTATATACACATAGCCTACTTTAAATGCAGAAACCGCAACTGTCCACCATTTCTTAATTTCATGACCTTTATGTTTTCCCCCAGTTTATTTTAATGCTCATGCGGTGTGATCTTTCAAATGCTATGAGATCATAAAACTGCATTTATAATTGTATAAGTATAAAAAAGTGTTTTAAAATCGTTTTAGATTAAGACACACTGCATTATTCAACACACATGCTGTGTGGGAACTATGTACTGGCACTTCGCAGTATCCGGACTGTAAACACAGACGGACCCAGAAACGGTCCCTTCAAGTTATCGCTCCGATGTTGCTGCGTTTTTCAGAGGCATTCAAAAAGGAAACTAACATGGGTGCTTCACAATATCTGAGGGGGGAAAACACGACAAAAATGATCAATGATAATGTCAAATTAATAGAATAATGTATGAGTATTTGAATAGTTGAAAAGCCTGCTGAAAAGTGGAAGTTAAGTTACACTAACATTAAAATGTCCCATGAGCGAGAGAAGAGACAGAGCTGGGACTGGGACAGTCCTCAGTGTCGAGCCCAGCTGGACGAGGTGTTTTTCCGCCGGCATGACTACATCCAGACGGGCAGTACCGAACACAAGGAGTTCTGGACCTTCTTCGAGCGCTTCCAGAGATTCAAAACCAAGAAGGAGATGTCAGCACCCAAATCCAGCAGGCAGGAATCACATGAGGGAAAATCCAAGAAGAAGTCTGGATCTGTGGATCTGGGGCTTCCAAAGGACTACGATGCCAGATACAGGATCAACATCTCAGTGTGCTCCAAAGACATAGAGGAGCGCCTGGGAGGATCTGAGCACAAGAGGCGCAGGGAGACCTCGGGTCCCGGCAGGCAGGAGATCACAGACTGCCGTCTTGCCCTTCTCCATTTCCTCGATTTCAACCAGAAGCAGAGCTTCAGCAAGCTTTCCAAGTTAAGGAGGGAGCAGAAGAGCCTCCCCATCTTCCAGTACCGAGACAGGATAGTGGAGCTGGTGAGGACTCATCCTGTGGTGGTGGTGGCTGGAGACACGGGGTGCGGGAAGTCCACACAGGTTCCCCAGTATCTGATGGCTTCAGGGTTCGACCACATCGCCTGTACTCAACCGCGCCGCATCGCCTGCATCTCCCTGGCCAAGAGAGTCAGCTTCGAGAGCCTCAACCTGTACGGCTCCAAGGTACAAAGAGGTTTCACAACATATATTTTCACAACAAATAAACAATTTTTAGAAATATTAACAGAGAAATATTATCATTTCAGTCGTAAAAACTGTAGAAGAAAATAATAATAACTATAATAAAATAAATTATAGTTTCTTTTGGCATTATGGAAATGAGAGTAAGGGATGAAAATGTGCATAACTGTAATCCAAATTAATGCATTTTTTTTAAAGGTATGTTAGGGTTCTTTAGAGATATAATGTTCCAGCAAGTCTGCTTAATCAATTACCAAAGAAGCATGTCAAAATTATTCAGGAAAATAAGATTTTCTTATCAAAGTGATAAAATGTTGTGTAGCAAAAATGAGTGCACCCTCTTAAAAGTTACTAAATAAAACAAAATAAAAAAATTCTGGTGTAAGTTTAAGGCAATGTTTGATCAACAGGTAAGTATGTTGAACCAAAACATTTAAAGAGAAGTCATTTCTTGACATTAAAAGTGTTATATATCCCACTGAAGCATTCTCAGACTTAATGCTGAAAACAATGGAACCACTTGGGAGAGAATAGCATCCAAAATGTTATGGTGTTGCTAGAGGAGGAGTACAGTGAGAAGTGCCTGGTTCCCACAGTAAAGTTCAGTGGTAGTAAAGCTCTTATATAGGGATGAATGAGTACTGAAGGTGTGAGGGAGTTGTGCTTTATCAATGCTGTCATGAATTCCCACACCACTGTGTAATTTAATACACAAACTTGAAACAGAAGATGTTACCCTTTCCTCATTCTCTGCACAGTTGGGCATTTTTTCAACATGACAATGAAGATATGCATTCTCCCAAGGTGAAAAACCTTCTGTGGACATGTATTGCACTCAGTCTTAACACTCTTGAGCTCCTGTGGGGGATTCTGTAGAGACGAGTTGAGCAACGCTCCCCATTAAAGATCAGGGCATTTAAGGAGCTCATCATCCAGGAGTTAAACAGGACAGATGTGACAATTTGTCATGAACTTGTACACTCCGTGCCAAGAAGGGTCAGAGCAGTATATTTAAAATTATGGAGGGCATACTAAGTACTAGAATATTACACATTTGTTGAATTAAATCTAGGGTGTACTCATTTCTGCAATCCTTAATTTAAACAAAATTGGCTAATTTACTTATTTTATGGCTATTAATGACATATATTCCTCAGTTTTTATTATGTATACATTTAATACATTTTAGTTTTGCCATCTTTCCATGAATTGTATTAGTGATCATAAAGAAAATGCATTACATATTTGTTCAGAGGGTGTGTACTCATTCATGCTGTGCACTATATATATAGTACTATTATAATATAGTAATAATAATTATATATATATATATATATATATACAGTATATAGTACTATTATAATATAGTAATAATAATTAATAGTAATAATAATTATATATATTATATATATAACTTTCAAAACCTAAGAATTCCTCATAATGCATCACAAGAATCAAGAAAATCGATACAAAATGCACACAGCGTGAGTTAAAGAATCACAGCAGAAAAAACTCTTGAAAACATTTTTTTGTCTTGTATGTTCCCTTTTCAGGTTGGGTACCAGATCCGCTTTGAGACCAGCCGCACCACAGCTACCAAACTCCTGTTCATGACCGAAGGTCTCCTGCTCCGGCAGATCCAGCAGGACGCTTCCCTGGGCCAGTACCAGGTGTTGATCGTGGACGAGGTGCATGAGAGACACCTGCACTGCGATTTCCTGCTGGGAGTGCTGCGTTCCCTTCTGCCCCTGCGCACAGACCTGCGGCTGGTCCTCATGTCGGCCACCATCAACATCAAACTCTTCTCCAGCTACTTCAACGACGCACCAGTTCTGCAGGTGCCAGGCAGACTCTTCCCCATTCAGGTGAGCTCTCAGCACTCCTTACTCTTAAAATAGTGTTTTAATACGTGTGTTTTTGTAAAGTGATTACAGTGTAAGTTTCTCGTGTGCTGTAGGTGATCTACCAGCCCATTCCTCCAGAAGAGCAGGCGTCCCGCTCTGAGAAACTGGACCCGCGGCCGTACCTGCGTGTGCTGCAGGGAATTGACCAGCGGTACCCACCGGAGGAGAGAGGCGACCTGCTGCTGTTCCTCAGCGGAGTGGCCGAGATTTCCACCATCCAGGAGGCCTGCCAGGCGTACGCCACACACACGCAGCGTTGGATCGTCCTCCCTCTGCACAGCACGCTCTCACTGGCTCAGCAGGATAAGGTACACGTGCACGAGAGCAGACCGAACACTCAGTCATTCATCATGATCTTTATGCGTTGGATGTTTTTATTATAAGCTATAAATCAGTGACTGCTTTTTCTCCTTTTTTTATTAGTGGCAAAATGACTTGCCTATTTATTTGGTTATACACTACCATTCAAAAGTTTGGGGTCAGTATAAATTAATAGTTTTATTCAGCATGGACCCATTAAATTGATCAAAAAAGACAGTAAAAACATTTATAATGTTACCTAAAAAAATCAGTTTTAAATAAATGATTTTCTTTGAACTTTCCATTCATCAAAGTATGCTGAAAATAAAATAAATGTAGCATGGTTTTCACAAAAATATTAAGCAGCACAACTGTTTTATAATAATAATAAATGTTTCTTGGGCAGCAAATCAGCATATTAGAATGATTTCTGAAGGATCATGTGACACTGAAGACTGGAGTAATGATGCTGAAAATTCAGATTTGATCACAGGAATAAATTACATTTTAAAATATATTACATACAAAACAATTATTTTAAATTGTAATAATATTAATGCTTTTTTCTGTATTTTTCCTCAAATAAATGCAGCCTTGGTGAGCATAAGAGACTTCTTTATAAACATACCCCAAACATGTCCCAAACTTTTTAACGGAAGTGTATATAAAAAAAATAAGTCAGTGTATTAGCTTGAAGTAATTTCTCGATGTGTGAACTTTGACCTCCAGGTGTTCGACATTGCACCACCAGGGGTGAGAAAATGTATCATTTCTACCAATATTGCTGAGACCTCGGTCACTATAGATGGAGTTCGCTTTGTCGTTGATTCAGGTAATTCATTCAGAAGCTCTACTAATGTTTTCCTATTTTCTCTGTTTTTAAAATATTTAATCATTTTGAAGTTTCATTCAATTCATGATTTTAGAGTTTTAGGACAAAAAATATTTTATTTAAAATTTAAGTTAAATGAAAAACATTTTATTAAACATTTTTTCTCTGTTTTTAAAATATTTAATCATTTTGAAGTTTCATTTATTTTATGATATTAGAGTTTTAGGACAAAGTATTTTATTTAAAATTTAAATTAAATGAAAAAACATTTTATGAGACCCTATTTTTTAAGTTTTTAAATCAAAATAATTTTATAAAACCCTATTTTCTCTGTTTTTAAAATATTTACCCATTTTCAAGTTTCATTCATCTTATGATTTTTAGGAAAAAAATATTTTATTTAAAATTTAAATTAAATCAATAAAATTTTATGGGACCCTATTTCTGTTTTTAAAATATTTAATAATTTACAAGTTTCATTTATTTTATGATTTTTAGAGTTTTAGGACAAAAAAAATATTTAAAATTTAAATTAAATCTATGAAATTGTATTAGACACTATTTTCTATGTTTTTAAAATATTTAATAATTCACAAGTTTCATGATTTTAGAGTTGTAGTACAAAACATTTTATTTAAAATTTAAATTAAATGAAAAACATTTCATGAGACCCTATTTTCTCTGTTTTTAAAATATTTAATAATTTACAACTTTAATTTATTTGATGATTTTAGAGTTTTAGGACAAAAAGCATTTTATTTAAAAATATAATTAAATCAATAAAATTTTATGAGACGCTGCCACCAATTTTTATATAATTGCCCTTTCCAAAAATGTCTTTTTTCTCTCTTTGATGCGTTATAACAGGAAAAGTGAAAGAAATGAGTTTTGACCCAAAGGCCAAGATGCAGAGATTGCAGGAGTTCTGGATCAGCAGGGCCAGCTCTGAACAGAGGAAAGGCCGCGCAGGCAGAACAGGGCCGGGAGTCTGTTACCGACTCTACTCTGAATCTGATTACGACGCCTTTGCCTCATATCCTGTTCCTGAGATCCACAGGGTGGCGCTGGACTCCCTCATCCTACAGGTGCTCTCACATCATGAAAACAGTGCTTTTTTAAAAAAATTAATTAAAGTAACCTCATCATTTTTGTCCAGGGGCATATTGTTCTCAGATAATTGTAATAATTCAGTGAGACGCTGGACTAAACCATATTGTAAATGTGTTTGTGCAGATGATGAGCATGGGTCTGGGTGACCCTCGCACTTTTTCCTTCATAGACCCTCCTCCTGCCTCCAGTATTCAGACCGCAGTGACATATCTGAGAGAACAGGGGGCGCTAGATGAACACGGGGAGCTCACCTCCATTGGCAGGCTGCTGGCTCAACTGCCTGTGGATGTAGTCATTGGTAAAGAACCCTTAACTGCTGTTTTGTGTATTTAGTTGAGCTTGCGAAGGTATTATTGGCATTATAAATGCTCCTACTTGTGTTTGCAGGGAAAATGTTGGTTTTGGGTTCCGTCTTCAAACTGGTGGAGCCGGTGCTGACGGTTGCTGCTGCGCTGAGTGTCCAATCTCCATTTCTGCGCAGTGCTCAGCACAACCCTGACTGCTCCACTGCTCGCCAGCCCCTCAACAGCAACCAGGGCGACCCCTTTACACTGATGAACACCTTTAATGCCTGGGTGCAGGTCAGTCTTGGCCTTTTTGCCTGTTTAATTGTGTATCAGTGTTGGAAACCTGCATAAGCATTACAAGACTGAACCTGACATGATTTTTATATATGTAAAAAAACTCCTTTACCATTTATTTGTACAATAATTATATTGTTATATCTATATTCAATAAAAATGAAGTATATTTAGAGAAGGAACACTATTTCAGAATGTATTTTGTGAATGAAATATTTAATTTTGTGCATTAATATTAATACGAAATGGAATGTACCTAAACATTTCTTGAAGGAAATATGCATAAAGCCAGAGTTGTGTGATTTGTGAAAGAGTCCAAATTGCAAGATATAAACTCAAAATTAACATCTGAGTTAACTCAGATTTGTGAAAAATAAAGTCTGAATGTGTTATAAACTCAATTCTGAGAAAGAAAGTCTGAATTGCGAGATATAAACTCACAATTCTGAGGAAAAAAGCAATAGTTACGACGTTAACTCAAAAATTGCGAGATATTAACTCAGAATTGCGAGAATTAAAGTCAGAATGTTATAAACTCTCAATTCTGAGAAAGAAAGTTTGAATTGTGAGATATAAACTCACACTTCTGAGAAATTGCAAGATATTAACTCAGAATTGCAAAAAAATAAAGCCAGAGTTGTGTGTTATAAACTTGCAATTCTGAGAATGAAAGTCATAGTTGCAAAATGTTTACTTGAAATTGCAAGATATAAAATTGGAATTACAAGAAATAAAGTAAGAACTGAGATATAAAAAGTCATATGACTTTATTTTTTAATTTCATGGTGAAAATGTGGTTCTACACTTTAGTCCTGTTGTTCCCTACTTTTATAATGCATTATATACAAAAGCTTCTTATACAGCATTCATTATTGTGAATGATGTTTGATAAGCAGATAATTATTTCTGTTATATGATCAATAATCTCTAAATGGGCAATACTGAAATTATACACTGTCTAAATAAGTTACAAATTAAAAACCCTAAAATCAGTCATTTTAAATTGAACTTAGGCACCACAACTATCATGTACAGTATAAAAAATGGATATTAATTTTTGAAATGAGTAACTTTGAGAAAGAAATGAGTAATATTGGCTAATATATATCCAAAATCAACAGGTGAAAGCAGACCGAGGAAGTGGCTCCAGAAAGTGGTGCAGAAGGAGAGGACTGGAGGAACAGAGGCTTTACGAGATGGTCAACCTCAGACGACAGTTCAAAGTCAGCAGCAGCTTGATATCTATGGATTCCTCCATGATTTTCTAACAGCCGCAGCTGCGTTTGCCCACGTGACCGTTCTTAATTGTGTCATCCGGTTCCTTACAGGAGCTGCTACGGTCTCATGGTCTGCTGGAGGATGATACGGGCCACAGGACGGAACCGCAGGACCGAGCCCGGCGCAGAGAGAGACTTACAGAGAGACAGAAGCTCCACCAGCTGAAACGAGACCATGAGCTCCAGGAGAACACCAAGAGGAAAGTTCTCCGCCTGGAGGAAGGGCTGGAGGGAGATGCCTCCTCTGGATCTGATGGGGAGGGAGCAAGCTCAAGCAAGAAGAGAAAAGATGGAGCTGAACAGACTGTGGACATTCAGGTGCCTCAGATGATTCTGATTTTAAACCATGTTGGGAAAGAGCTCTAATCTATATTCCACACTTCTTCCATTCTTAGTGTAATGTACACTACCATTCAGTTTTTTTTGTTTTTTTTTTTGTTTTAAAGAAAAGACATTAAATTACATAAAAGTGACGGTAAAGACATTTATAATGTTACAAAAGATTTCTATTTCAAAGAAATGCTGTCCTTTTGAACTTCCTGTTCATCAAATAATCCTCTATCTGTCTGTCTGTGTATATATATATATATATATATATATATATATATATATATATATATATATATATATATAAAATAAACGAAAAATTATTTAGACACTAGATATAATTTCTTACATATTTTTTACTAGTGGGTGCAGGACACTATAGTTCATTTATGTAAGTGAGGATAGCAAAATAAAGTACACTGACATATTATACACAAAAATTCTTCATACAGTGGACTACCAGAAAAAATTATAAAAATTTGGGACCAAAAATTATTCAGACACTTTGACCTGACCGTGTTTTGCTAAAGTGTTATCTGACATAAATAAGATTAATTTTTTCTGACACAGTTTAACTCTGAGATCTTGTCATATTTTATTACCATTTTTTTAAACTATAGTGAATAAACTGTATTAATGAATGAAATGTTCAAGGTGTCTGAATAAATTTTGGTTTGACTGTAATATATATAATTTTTAATTTAAAATCAAATAAATGAAGCTTTGATGACCCCAAACTTTTGAACGGTAAGTAAATAATGTATAATTATTTTTCACTACTGTAATAAGATTCACATCAGGGTAAAACTGAACTAAACAACTAAAACTGAAAATAAAAATAAAAAACTCTGAAATAAAATAAATGTTTACTGAAATAAAAGAAACTTATTTTATTTCAGCTAGTTGCCAAGGCAACATTTTTCATTTTAACTTAGTTTAACTTGATGTACTAAAATAACTAAAACTAAAACTGAAGTAAAAAAAATTATAAAAACTGTATATAAATTAAAAAAAATATATATATATATATTAAATGTGACAGAAACACACTACAAAATTACTAAAACTTTAACTAAAATTAACATGAAAACAAAAAAACAAATTCAAAATATTAATAAAAACTATAATAATATATCAATGAATGACACTAAAATGACACTGCTTCACATTACAGTAATGACAAAATTGGAGAAATGTGTTTAATAATAATGTTACGAGGCTTAATCTTGGAATTAAAAATTGGCTTCATTTTATTCTTGTTATTTTTATCTTCAGATTTTGATGTGGAATATGACCCAGGCTTTACGAGATTCACTCATACTGTACACTTTCTCTGTATCCTTATTTGTTGTCTGGCTCTTATAGGAAGTCAAGTTCAAGTTGCGTCACAATGTTAATGAGCTACAGGAAGTTGCGTACGCCAGTGCAGATCTGTCGTCGCGGCAGCAGTCTCTGCTCAAGCTGGTGCTGTGCCGGGGGCTTTACCCACAGCTCGCCATGCCAGATGAGCACAACGCAAACCGCAAAGACTCTGAGCAGGTAACTGCTAAATACACATTAAAGTGCCCCTATTATGCTTTTTTTTTGGTTTTTACCTTTCATGTAGTGTATAATATAGCTGTTTGTGAATGTAGAAGGACTACAAAGGTACAAAGAGTTATTGACTGCCTGAAACAAGTCTTCAGTAATTCCAGTCTGACTTCCTGCTCAAACCTATATAGGTGTGTAACAGACTTGCATAATGTCAGCCTAGGGTCTTCATTGGCTGCCAGCAAACAATGTCTACTTTGACCTGCCCTCAAACACTGTACACTGTGTGCAGAATTATTAGGCAAGTTGATTTTTTTGATCATATTATTTTTCCAAGCACATATTACCAATTCCAAACCACATCAATCTTAATAACAACTATTAATTTTGTATTTAATCATTTATAATTGATATATAATTGTTCATGAAAGCTGGAAATGAAAAACGCCTTATATTCAGGTGTGCATAATTATTAGGCAGGTTTTCTTTTACAGGCAAAATAAGCCAAAAAAGAGATTTAAATGATTAAATGCTCTTGAGAAGGATGCAATACTAATGCAATGCTAGAAATTGCAAAGTTAAGGCATTACCAATGGACAGCAAAATACTCATTGGGTCAGCAGGGTCAGACAAAAACAGGCGGAAAAGAACCAATCAGAGCAGAGCAGACCAATCACAACAGACTGGGCCATCTGTCCAATCAGAGCAGAGTAGGCTCTTAGAACGGAGGGGTTTAGAGCGACTGAATCCTTTATTGAACCGTTTCAGATGCGGCATTATTATAAGAAAAGTATTTTTTTGAGCTTGGATGCATGTAAATCTATTGTTGGAGACTTCCAAAACAAAATTAAGAGCCTTTAAAAGAGCATAATAGTGGCACGTTAATATGCACAGTAATATCAGCCAACTTTGTACAGTTAATGTTTTTGTGTGTGTGTGTGTGTGTGTGTTAGGTGTTCCACACACGTAATAAACAAGGTGTTGTGATCCACCCAACCAGCGTGTTTGCCAGTGACCCTGAGGTTCTGCATGTCCCCGAGCACGAGTCCAGCGAGTTTGGTACGCACTCCTTTTCGCAATAAAGCAGGTATCATGACCGACACTTTCCTCTTTCTCACTGTTGCACTCTTACATTCTCTCTCTGTAGGTGCTGATAAAGGGCAGAGCAATAGGCATCAGTTACTGGCTTTCGTTACTCTGCTAGAAACAAACAAGCCTTATGTCTCAAACTGTGTGCGGATCCCAGCCCTACAGGTCAGTGAACGCTGAGAGAAAAGCAACCATTATTTCTACCTTCATTTTAACATAACATCATTTGTAACTTGAACATGCTTCCGGTCTCATCCGCTTCCACTTATTTTACCTGTACTAAAACAGTCAGTTATACTGCTTGATATCAAAAACTAGAATTTGTTGTTGTATTACTTTAAATTATTATCGTAATCATAAACGAACTGGTTTGCAGCACAAATAGTTTTACCATTTACTGCACTTTGTTATTCTCCTAGTTATTTAACTATAGCTAATTATTCACAGAAAATAAAATAATTTCATTCACAGAAAATATGTAGCTCACTTCCACATTGCAAAATAATGTTGGATAGAATTTACTTATTTGCGGTGTGAACCAAGAAATGCACTGAAATCACAAGTTACATGCATTTTTTAACACCTGATTCACTAAAGTAATTATGCAAATAAGAAAAATATTTCATAGAGAGGACCCCTGCAGACCATGTGTGCCAAAGTCAATATGTCCATTAAAATATCAGATAATTTGATCTTTTTATGACAAGGCAAGGTTAGTAAAGTTTGTACAGTGTCAAGTGGTGTAACTCCCCTCAAAATGAATGATATTTATGAATTAATAATGAATGATATTATTATATTAAATTAGTTTTTGGACACTCTTTGCCGTTGACCTCTCTCCTGTAGGCCCTGCTGCTGGTGGCCAACTCTGTGGACACTAATGCGGACTGCTCGCGGGTGGTGGTGGACGGCTGGCTGGAGCTGGGCTTGACTGACGGAGACACGGCCCTGAAGGTGATCTCCTCTGCCCTCACTCTGCGGGGTGAATGGGAGAGGCTGCTTCAGGCTCAGCTCGGACAGGGCGGCCCGGGTAGCTCCGCTGGACTCGGGCTGAGTGGGCCCAAAGTTTCCCGTAGAGAACTGGAAAAGCTCTGTGAGGGACTTGTGCGGTTTCTGCTGTATACTGAGGTAGCGAGGCAAACATAATAATAGATCTGTGTTATTAATCTGGGTCAAACACACATGGAGTCACATGAAAATGATTTTCTCACATAGGTTAGTTACAGTCTGAGGCGTCTGACAGGGCTGCAGTCTCAGAACCTGTACATCGGACCCCAGCAGGATCCGGATCTGTCTTCAGCTTCAGTTCTCAGCTCTCTGTTCCCTGGCATGAAGGCGGAGCCAGATCCCATTAAAGGAGGCCTGCGTGTGTGCAGCTACTTCACTTACAACTGTCTCTGTGTAAGTGCTCTTTCCGATGGAAGTTTATTAAAAAAGGTAGTTTTGACTTTATCTCACGATATCTTTCCTCGAAATGAATTGTGAGTTTATATCTCACAATTATGACTTTTTTCTCGCAATTCTGAGAAATAAAGAACTACGAAATATAAACTCAGAATTGTGAGATATAAAATATAAAAGATAAAAACTATAAAACTTGCAATTATCTTTTTAATTTTTTTAATCCATGGCAGAAACAAAAAAAGTGAGATGTAAACTTAGAATTCCGAGAAAAGATGTAAACTCAGAATTCTGAGAAAAGTCAGAATAGTGAGATGTAAACTTAGAATTCCAAGAAATGTAAAAATTGTGAGATGTAAACTCAGAATTCCGAGAAATGTCAAAATTCAAAATTGTGAGATGGAAACTCAGAATTCCGAGAAATGTCAAAATTGCGAGATGGAAACTCAGAATTCCGAGAAATGTCAAAATTGCGAGATGGAAACTCAGAATTCCAACTAAAATGTCAAAATTTGCGAGATGGAAACTCAGAATTCAGAGAAATGTCAAAATTGTGAGATGGAAACTCAGAATTCAGAGAAATGTCAAAATTGCAAGATGGAAACTCAGAATTCCGAGAAGTGTCAAAATTGCGAGATGGAAACTCAGAATTCCGAGAAATGTCAAAATTTGCGAGATGGAAACTCAGAATTCCGAGAAATGTCAAAATTGCGAGATGGAAACTCAGAATTCCGAGAAATGTCAAAATTTGCGAGATGGAAACTCAGAATTCCGAGAAATGTCAAAATTGCGAGATGGAAACTCAGAATTCAGAGAAATGTCAAAATTGTGAGATGGAAACTCAGAATTCTGAGAAATGTCAAAATTGCGAGATGGAAACTCAGAATTCCAACTAAAATGTCAAAATTTGCGAGATGGAAACTCAGAATTCCGAGAAATGTCAAAATTGCGAGATGGAAACTCAGAATTCAGAGAAATGTCAAAATTGTGAGATGGAAACTCAGAATTCCGAGAAATGTCAAAATTGCGAGATGGAAACTCAGAATTCCGAGAAATGTCAAAATTCAAAATTGTGAGATGGAAACTTAGAATTCCGAGAAATGTCAAAATTGTGAGATGGAAACTCAGAATTCCGAGAAATGTCAAAATTGCGAGATGGAAACTCAGAATTCCGAGAAATGTCAAAATTGCGAGATGGAAACTCAGAATTCCAACTAAAATGTCAAAATTTGCGAGACGGAAACTCAGAATTCAGAGAAATGTCAAAATTGCGAGATGGAAACTCAGAATTCGGAGAAATGTCAAAATTCAAAAATGTGAGATGGAAACTCAGAATTCTGAGAAATGTCAAAATTGCGAGATGGAAACTCAGAATTCCGAGAAATGTCAAAATTGCGAGGATGGAAACTCAGAATTCCGAGAAATGTCAAAATTGCGAGATGGAAACTCAGAATTCCGAGAAATGTCAAAATTGCGAGATGGAAACTCAGAATTCCAACTAAAATGTCAAAATTTGCGAGATGGAAACTCAGAATTCAGAGAAATGTCAAAATTGCGAGATGGAAACTCAGAATTCAGAGAAATGTCAAAATTGTGAGATGGAAACTCAGAATTCCGAGAAATGTCAAAATTGCGAGATGGAAACTCAGAATTCCGAGAAATGTCAAAATTCAAAATTGTGAGATGGAAACTCAGAATTCCGAGAAATGTCAAAATTGCGAGATGGAAACTCAGAATTCCGAGAAATGTCAAAATTCAAAATTGTGAGATGGAAACTCAGAATTCCGAGAAATGTCAAAATTGCGAGATGGAAACTCAGAATTCCGAGAAATGTCAAAATTGCGAGATGGAAACTCACAATTCCAACTAAAATGTCAAAATTTGCGAGATGGAAACTCAGAATTCAGAGAAATGTCAAAATTGTGAGATGGAAACTCAGAATTCCGAGAAATGTCAAAATTGCGAGATGGAAACTCAGAATTCCGAGAAGTGTCAAAATTTGCGAGATGGAAACTCAGAATTCCGAGAAATGTCAAAATTTGTGAGATGGAAACTCAGAATTCCGAGAAATGTCAAAATTGCGAGATGGAAACTCAGAATTCCGAGAAATGTCAAAATTGCGAGATGGAAACTCAGAATTCCGAGAAATGTCAAAATTTGCGAGATGGAAACTCAGAATTCCGAGAAATGTCAAAATTGCGAGATGGAAACTCAGAATTCCAAGAAATGTCAAAATTGCGAGATGGAAACTCAGAATTCCGAGAAATGTCAAAATTTGCAAGATGGAAACTCAGAATTCCGAGAAAAGATGTAAACTCAGAATTCTGAGGGGAAAAAAATAAGAATTGAGATATGTAAACTTGCAATTACAAATTTTAAATTTTAGTTGTGAGATACATACTCACAATTGTGAGAAAAAAACTTAAATTGTGAGAAGTTGCATTTACCTTTTTTATTTTTTTATTCCATGGCAGAAACAAGTTTCCTGAAAGTGTGGAAAGAATGTGTTCAAAAGCCTTTTCTTCCTTGTAGCCCTTTAACGCCACCACTTCCTGTGTTTTTTAATGTGTCATGTAGGACTCTAAGGACCTGTACAGTGAATGTTTGCGCACTTTTTGGAGCTGCCCTCACTGTGACCTTTATATGCCTCTGACACCCTTGGAGCGCATGCAACATGAGGTCACCTGCAGGCCACCAGAGGAGCAGCAGCCTGAGGAAGGTGAGCGGCAGGAAGCAGGATCTTGCTTATGAAACATTTCATCTCATAAACCAGCTTTTGTGGTTCATTCTTTCACTGTAAAGACTTAGATGTCTTACTAAAGAGTGCTGCAGTCATGACGGATTTTTGTACGCCAACTCTGATGCTCGCATCACTCTGGTTCCCTCGACAAAAATTCGATAGGATTCTTCTATTGGCTTTTGGATTATTGCAGAAAATAAGCTCTGTGACCAACAAAGGTTTATGAATCTTACACGTTTTGTTCATCATGATAATCTTCACAAGTTAACAACTTTTATGAATTTTGAAGCCTAAATACAATTGGCAGAAATAAAAAGCTAAATGTAAGCTGTAACTACACCATGATCACATGACTTCAACATCACAACCATTAAGCTTCTGAAAACTCTTTCAGTCTTTATTTAAAAAAAAAAAAGAAAAAAAAAAAAAAAATCCTCTAAGTTGGAGTTAGAATAGTCTGCAAGAGATGATTTTAAACACAATGAGGCTGTCAAAGCAGACTAGTGAATAGATGAGTTTACCTGTTCGGCTGATGACGTTTAGACACTTGTTAGCAACCGCCTTTTTTAAGACCAGTAAAAAAATCACAAGGGTGTTTTACTGATGTATTTTATGTAGAATAAAATGTGAAAATATCTTGAACTTGTGTTAACCACAAACCATAAGAAATATTTTCATTACTTGAAATAAACTAAACATTATCTGAAATAAAATAAAATGTAAAAAATAATTAAACTTATTTACATAACCAAAATTAAAATGAATAAAAACAAGACATATTTAAAACAACAAAAATGACAAAATTACTAAAACTTTAAAATAAAAACTAATTAAAATATTATATATTATTAAAATATTACTGATACTAAATATAATATATATATATATATATATATATATATATATATATATATATATATATATATATATATATATTTTATGCAATATCACTAATCAGTTCTACACAGTAAATGTTTTTTTCTTTGTTTTCACAGAGCCTGAAAGTGTAAACGCGTCATCATCATCTTCATCTGCTCTGACCAGGCTCTATCACTGTGATATCTGTAATAAAGACCTAACTCTCACTTCAACTGAGATCCTAAAACACAAGCGCCAGCACCTGTCCTGAGCTCACACATGGGCACATGCTCAGACTTCAGGAGCTTTTCTGTCCATCCAGCTCCTCTGTCTTTATAATCTCTCCATTACATTTGTAAATAAATGTGAAAACTCTACTGATGTAATTCTTCTACTTGTTTTTAATTGAGTGTACTTGGAATTGCATTACACTGACTGATGCGTCCCCTTGTGGACAATCAAGGATATGCGTGGTGAAAATTGGCTCCACATAGTGGCCACAGTGATTATTGGATGAATATCAGACAGAACTGTCAGGAATTTTCTCCTATTTCAAGAATTTTTTTAACATTATTTTCATGACAATCAATATAATATAAAATTACACACATCATGGTAGTATATGCTGTATTATATGATATATACTAATTTTAATTTACTGTTTCGGGGGAACAATAATTGTCATGTGAATATTCTATTGATAGTCTAAGTTTTCTTTATGCACAATATAATTTCTTTCTTTTGATTTTGGGGCGAAATATGACCTGGACAGTAATTCATGAAATCCGTCCTATTCCAAGTGGATATTTGAATGGAGCACGATGCACTATTGCTGTCCTGTGCTCTAATACACCACACTGATATTGCGGTTATGAGTGAATGCTGTATTATGCCATCCCAGTATTAGTGTACTAATGCACATAGACACATGTAAACACGATTCAGAGTGCAAATTTTTCATTAAAATATAGAGTTAGGGTTTAATTAATGATACAAACCCACGATATGTAACACCTCAAAGCAGCAAATTGGCACAAAGTCAGAGAAGTAAGACAGCACAGAAAATAAAAACCCGTCTCCAAAAATAAATAAAGAATTAGAATAAATATCTCAATAAATATATAAACAGGTAATATTTTCCATTGATTACTTTTCAAACTAATAGACACATACATATTAAAATATGCACATTGGCAGAAATAAACAACCCGAAAAAGAAAATGAGTATTTAGGTACATCGTTACTTAGAAATTATAGGTTATTGGTTAAATAAATTAAAAGGCACATTTATTAATAGGATGTATGACTAGGGCCCTCAAGGGTGGTCTCATCTCTCAAAGTTCTCTTTTTCCAGTGCTATTTTTGGGTCTTTTTGTGTTTCTCTACTATTCTGCCCGTAAAGAGTGAGTGAGTGAGTGTGTGTGAGTGCAAGAGAATGTTTCACGTCTTTGAAAATGGACTGAAATGAGTCCGAATGGTTCATCCTGCTTTAAAAAAAAACTTTTCTTTTAAAGTGACTCTAATGAGCAGTTAATACAACACTGATTCCTACGTAACTTGGGCATTAGTTCTTCTCCATCATTGATATTATAATTTAGGCATCGTCCAAAACTGACTACAGGGCTGTGTCTGAATCACTCCTCAAGACTAGCAGCGAGGTAAGACAAGTTTAGGGGAGTTGAAATAGCAGCTTTGAGATAATTTAAAGCGATGTTTCTTAACACTTTGAGGTCCAAAGTGTTATGCCAGTCAGTGTTTGAACTGATTGGTCTAAATTCTGTATATTTTTCACTATGACAACGTGCTTTAACCAGGCAACAAGTTTTCAGTGTCAAGTCCACAGTGAAAATGAAAATACACTGTAAAACAATCACATCCAATCAGAACACATTTGATGTTTTTGGACCAATGGGATTCTACTGTGGGCGGGGCTAACCGGCACAACTCCACAGACAAAATGTCCCGTCGCTTTGTTGCTCTGGTTAGGACACGTGAGGTGCAGTATAACCCATTATAGTTAATGATTGAGTACTTCTCTTGTTGCCATACTAGCAGATCATGTTAAAGTGTTGTGTCACACACAACAGTCTCTTTTATTCTCTCCTTCTGACTAATAACTAATTTGCACTGTATTTTTGGTGGCACGTACAACTACGTTTCAAGGCCTCGGTTTACATTTGCTGTGCAAATGTTCGGCAGATTCAGGTCTAGATTATCTCTCCACTTTTTTTGGTCTATCCTTTAAATATAGGCAACATTCTCAGTTGTTGGCAAATTAAACACAGCTATACTCTTAACAGAAGAATGAGCATGTATGTGTCCTTATGTGGTGAAAGTGGTGGTTTTGGTGAAAATGCCCTCGATCAGACCGTTCACGTTCCCTGTTCTCGAACAACTAAAAGTGGTACAACATCAAAATGTTCTCCTTCACAAATAAGTTCTGGCCGAACGTGCGTGAAAAACCTACCGCAAAGACCATATACAAAACCTCACCACAGCACACAGTCCCCAAAATAAGTCTCTTTCTCTATCTGCCTTACTCTCCTCTGGACATTGAGGTAAAACTCAGTAACTTAGAGGTACAAGGGGAGTGTATTCGTTAAATCAACTGCAAAAAAATATCTTTCAGTAGTTCAAGTAAAATGAGATACTCAAAAAAAAAGGTCTGATAACATTAGCTATAAACATTTTTTCATCTCATATTTTCTCCCTAAATTAAAAAAAAAAAAAAAAACAGAACCCAAGAGAAAAGAAAACTAACAATTGTTTACACGTCACTGATCCCCATTCACTCCCCACCTCCCGGAGACGACCCCTGACCCCAACGACCAGCAAATCAGAGAGCGATCTCCCCGAACCCATGCACCCACCGCCGGTACGAGCGTGAAGGGTCCGAGCAGAGAATAGAAAGAGCGGAATGCAGCAGACGGCCTTGGTGGGGGCGAGGGGATATTATCGTGAAGGTTTATGTAGGAGATCTGGCTCTACGACCGTTCGTCATCTTTGTGCTCCCGTCCCCGTCACAATAAGCCCCGCCCACGCGCCCTCCCCCCGGTCAGGCCTCATCGCACGGCCTTGTGCTTTCCTCCGCAGCAGCCGCATCTCTCCCCACAGCGCAGGCATGCGTGCAGGGGCAGGTAGCAGCACATGCAGGGCACGAAAAGAGACAGCGCCAGCAGCGCCATCCAGCGGGCGCAGCACAGCGGGTGCGGCCGGCCGCCCATCGAGTCCTCGCACGAGCACGGCTCCCAGAACTCGCCCTCGGAGTCCGACATGCAGTGGTAGAGCAGGCTCTCCGCACACCACACGCACGTCCACTGGCGCAGGCAGTGTAGCGCCGGGTCCGGAGCGTCCCGGCAGCGGCCCCGTCCGTTCTCGGAGGCGCTGAAGACGGAGCGGCAGTACACGCAGCGCGACGAGCAGGAGGAGGAGCCCTGTGGACAGGAGCTGTCGTCGTCGGGGGAGATGGCTTCCCCTCCGCCGCCCCCTCGCTTGCGAGTCCGAGAGCGGGGCGTGGCGAGCGAGGTGTGGATGCAGCAGGGAGAGGGCGAGCCTTTGCCCGTCTCCTGCGGGGAGCCGCTGGCCGACGGCACCCCCGGCACGGCGTTGGGCATGCAGGTGGGCGAAGAGTTGCACTGAGAGCCTTTGGTGTCCAGCATGACGGTGACCTCACAGCCTGTGGTGCCCACGCCGGCCAGTTCTTTCTCGAAGCGCACCACACAAAGCTCTGACTTGTCCTGGGCGCCGCTCACCACCACGCCCCCCGTCAGCCCGCCCACCTTGGTCCGTGTAGCACCGGCGCGCCGGTAGTCCTCATAGCCGCGCGTACCCCACAGGTCCTTGCAGGGGTCCAGGCTGCGGAGGTCCCCTTCCTCCAGCAGGGAGATGGTGGGCGAGAGTGGAGAGAGGGGAGAGGCGGGAGGGGGCGCTGTGGGGGGAGTCGGGGGAGCCGGAGGTGGCGGAGGGGGTGCCGGAGGATTCAACACGGCTGTAACTTGGGTGAGCTGGTGCTGGGCAGGTCGGGTGTGGATCTGCGGTGAGAGAAGAGTGAGGACTGAATGTTACGCTGCAGAGGAAGTGTATCTATTTTTTGTATGGATCTATTTATTCAAAAATAGAATAAAAATGCTGTTCATTCATACAGTGACTCAAATACACCAATTCGCTGATGAACAAGTTTTTCATTTCTGAATTAAATTTTGATATTATAGTCAAAAAATGTAGGGGTGATACAACTGTCCTGGTATCTTATTTATGCCTCACTGATTTTGTCATACAAACAAAGTAATGCGGTGTGACCAAAATATAATGTGGTGCAACCAACATACACAAAAAAAAGAAAAAAAGAAAAGTAAAACTGTTTTGAAAAGTAGAACAAATTGTAATATTTCATGAGGTGTGACTTCCTACAAACATACTACTTATGAATTATTAATTCATGATATTTGTAAAAATAAAACAAAAAAACATTTTATCTTAAAAAAATATAAAATATATATTTAAATGAAAACATATTTTAAAGCATTTTGGTAAATAATTATTATGATGAGCGCATTTACATGTATTAAAATGTTATTACTTTATATTGACGGTTGCACCCCATGACATTTCTAGAGTCATTAAATCTACACCTTTTTTCGAAAATGGTATAAGTTTTTTTAAACCCAGGAAATCAACATGAATACAAAAAGTACATTTCTAAGAACTTGGGGTGTGTGTTTAAACCATAGACTGTGGTTTAAACTCGATTTTTGGTGGAAACTACGGGTGTAACGGTTCGGTTCATACAGTTAGACGACGAAAACATTCAGTCAGTCACAGGCGATTCACACTCCAATCCAGAAGGGGGCGCGTGCGGTAATGCATTGTAGCCTAACCACTTCTAACAAGCATTAACCACCAATAATCGCAATACGCTCTGTGCTCTGTTAAATTCGATAAGAAACAAAGTGTCATCTTTCATATTCTGTCGATTTTATCACGAAAATCAAACAAAAAATGCCGTTTTGGCGCTTTTTGATGTGGCATAACAGATGCCTCAGTTCCACCGGCAGCGCGGAGCGTGAATGAACGATCATCTCTTCCTCTTCACTACTAGTTAAAAAATTAACATATAAGGTATGTTGAAAGATACAGTACAACTATATCTTGTGTCATCACTAAATCAGTGTTTCAACCGCAGAAAGACGTCAATAAAAGCTTGTAAACAATACATAGTAATACATTTACCTCAGAAATGCCATTCAGTGTCCACAGCTTGTTAGTTCACAAGAGAAATGAACTCTTTCGCTAAATATATGCACTGTATTAGCCTATATATTAATTATATTTTACTTATTACTTACTTGATGTCTTAATTATTTAATATATGTTCAAATAAATCGGTCATGAAAACAAGTTATAACAGCCACTGTGTAAAATTATTGTATTTCAACAACGAATTGGAGAAACGTAATTTTATAATTAGATATAGAAGTTAATGCAAAAACTGTCTTATGTACAATTTACATTTTTACATTTTTTTTATTATTATTTGAGTGTTGATGATTATATCTACAAATAAATAGCAACTGAATTTAATAGTTTGGGCTCTGTTGTTAATTGTAACCTTTAATATTATAGTAATGTGCAAGTAAGGGCTTCCTCCTGTATATAGTTTACAGCATTAGCAGAGATTTTTTTATCCTTAAGAAAATTTGAATTATAACTAGATGAATTTATAGACAGATAGACACAGTTTGTTCGGTAAACCACTGTTTAATAATATAATATACTCACAGAATTGAGTACACCTCTCACATTTTGGTAAATATTTTATTATATCTTTTCATGTGACAACACTGAAGAAATGACACTTTGCTACAATGTAGTGAGTGTACAGCTTGTATAACAGTGTAAATTTGCTGTCCCCTCAAAATAACTCAACACACAGCCATTAATGTCTAAACCACTGGCCACAAAAGTGAGTACACCCCTAAGTGAAAATGTCCAAATTGGGCCCAGTTAGCCATTTTCTCTCCCCGGTGTCATGTGACTCGTTGGTGTTACAAGGCCTCATATGTGAATGGGGAGCAGGTGTGTTAAATTTGGTGTTATCGCTCTCACTCTCTCATACTGGTCACTGGAAGTTCAACATGGCACCTCATGGCAAAGAACTCTCTGAGGGTCTGAAAAAAAGAATTGTTGCTCTACATAAAGATGGCGTAGGCTATAAGAAGATTGCCAAGACCCTGAAACTGAGCTGCAGCACGGTGGCCAAGACCATACAGCAGTTTAACAGGACAGGTTCCACTCAGAACAGGCCTCGCCATGGTCGACCAAAGAAGTTGAGTGCACATGCTCAGCATCATAACCAGAGGTTGTGTTTGGGAAATTGATGTATGAGTGCTGCCAGCATTGCTGCAGAGGTTGAAGGGGTGGGGGGGGTCAGCCTGTCAGTGCTCAGATGCCGCACACTGCATCAAATTGGTCTGCATGGCTGTCATCCCAGAAAGAAGCCTCTTCTAAAGATGATGCACAAGAAAGCCCGCAAACAGTTTGCTGAAGACAAGCAGACTAAGGACATGGATTACTGGAACCATGTCCTGTGGTCTGATGAGACTAAGATAAACTTATCTGGTTCAGATGGTGTCAAGCGTGTGTGGCGGCAACCAGGTGAAGAGTACAAAGACAAATGTGTCTTGCCTACGGTCAAGCATGGTGGTAGGAGTGTCATGGTCTGGGGCTGCATGAGTGTTGCCGGCACTGGGGGGTTACAGTTCATTGAGAGAACCATGAATGAGCAGAGCATGATCCCCTCCCTTCAGGGACTGGGTCGCAGGGCAGTATTCCAACATGATAATGACCCCAAACACACCTCCAAGATGACCGCTGCCTTTCTAAAGAAGCTGAGGGTAAAGGTGATGGACTGGTCAAGCATGTCTCCAGACCTAAACCCTATTGATCATCTGTGGGGCATCCTCAAACGGAAGATGGAGGAGCACAAGGTCTCTAACATCCACCAGCTCCGCGATGTCATCATGGAGGAGTGGAAGAGGACTCCAGTGACAACCTGTGAAGTTCTGGTGAACTTGCCCAAGAGGGTTAAGGCAGTGGTGGAAAATAATGGTGGCCACACAAAATATTGACACTTTGGGCCCAATTTGGACATTTTCTCTTAGGGGTGTACTCACTTTTGTGGCCAGCGGTTTAGACATTAATGGCTGTGTGTTGAGTTATTTTGAGGGGACAGCAAATTTACACTGTTATACAAGCTGTACACTCACTACTTTACATTGTAGCAAAGTGTCATTTCTTCAGTGTTGTCACATGAAAAGATCTGGAATGAACTGTAATCAGGTTGTGAATCCTTTACCTGGGCCGGGGTCTGTGTCGTGACTGCATGACCTGTCCCATACGCAAACTCCTCTGTGGAGCGCACAAAACAGGTGGAGGAGGACTCACTGGTCACAATGGTAATGGGTTTGGGCAGCATCTCTTTTCTGCTGTTGGATGACGACTCACTCCCTGTATGAGACTGAGACAGACTGCAAGTCATCAAACATGCAGAACCACCAAATGCTAAAGCCAAAAGGATGTACACAAGATGGAGGAATATGGTGTAGAGGTGTAGAGATGACTGGTGGAGTTTGGATTGTCTTTTTTTATGAATGAATCATTCAATCATTCTGCTTTGACTTTATGTAAAACTATGTAAAACAAGATTTTAGATAAGAAACGGTACAGCAATTTATTACATTTTGATGATTACAAAGACAATTTTCTTTGTTATAACATGCACCGATGATAAATCATGCATAATAAGGCCAGGAACATATATTAAGAAAATAAATGGGGTCAATTTTGATTTCACTGAATTCAGTGCCTATGATGACTTTACAGGGATCTAGGCACGAAGTAAATCTCACATAGACGCAAAGATGAACCAGATACTCTGAAGCACTTTGATGTGATAAAAACACTCACTGCTTGACCATCATCCTCAGTGTCGCCCTCTTCAGGAGTCGAGGAGGATGGCGAGTCAGATCCTGCAGGAAAATGTTAAAAACGAGAAAAAAAAATGATCATGAATACATTTCAAGAAAGAAAATGAGATCATCTAGCTCACATTAGACATTAGCAATATCCTTTCATGGCATCGTCGTCTTCTCTGTACTGGTACGTTTAGTGGCCATAACAACAGGGTTATTAGGCATTAAAACTGACTGACACATACTCAATATAAACTACATTCATTTCTTTCGCTCCAGCTTCCTGTTCACTATCTTTTGCTGCTCTGTACCTCTGTCCAGCTTATCAAGGACACTTTGAAGCCCCCTCTCGAAGGAGATGGCGTCAGCTGGACTCTGGAAGGTTAGACCAAACTTCCTCTCCTCCACACGCCAGTGATGGAAGATGGGGTTCACCTTGTTGTAGACCAGACCCTTTTGAATGGCACATTCCAGCACAGGCTACATGAAGAAAGAGAGGCGGGTCACTTGCGGGCCACTCGTGACGGCTACTACTAAATTACCACAACTACCGGGACTGTCAGGCTGAGGGAACATCAGTGCACTCAAAGACAGGCATGAACACACACGCACACACTCACTGCTCGATCGCGTAGCCGTTCTCCGCGTATGACGTACTCTCTCCGCCCACGACCTTCAGAGCTCCGCCCCTTACAAATGATCACGTGACTGAGGCCGCCACCTCCAAGGGGCACCCAGCCACCACTAGAATCGTCACGTGTCATCACCACCGCTCGGACACGCACACTGTTAGGGAAGTAAAAGGAGTGAGTGCACTAGCCAGCTGAGCACAAACACCCACACACCCACACACACAAACACAGACTTTGAGACAAAGGCCATTAAAGAAGAAAATACAACCATCAGAACATCGAAACTCTTCAAAATAAAGGTAAATGACAAATAATAGAGAAAAGACACTGCGTTACAGAGACACAGTGTGAAGAAGTGTAAAGGAAGTAACATTATTGGCCAGAAATATCCACTAAAATTATGATGCTCATAACCCATTTTGCGTCTGTAATCTTTCTGGACATGTTTCCAAGTGAAACAGAATATTCGGTGAGGAAAAAAGGCAAGGATTGTATCCATTTGAAGATTATTGGATCATGAAAAGCAGACGTTAATGTGATTGGACATCATCGAAAGAAAGGCTGTTTCAGAAAATGAGCAAGTTACTACATTTTGAAGATTACAAAGACAAACATTTTATTATTAGAAACAACGCGCACTAATGAATTGACTAGTGAAATGCCTTGAACACATCCACAATCTTCCTCTTTTTTTCAACGTGTAAAAATTCAAGATTCAAGCCAGGTTAGTTTAGGGGCTAGAAAACAGGGTTTGGGGAGTGAAATGCACCTTGCAATCGTTTGACTACAGTATGGTTCGTGTGACGGTCACAGCTAGCAGCAGACACATGACTAGAGGGGAGTGGATGAAACATGTTTGGCTCCTTTCCCTGCCCACGCCATGATGATGTTAGTCCAAATGAAAAGTCATTTCAGAGGTGGAGCAAGTTAGAAAATATTACAAAGACATTTGAATTAATGTGTACTTATGAGTGCTCCACAATAAGAGCTATAGCATACATTAAACGTGCAGTAAATAGGGTCAATTTTAGGGTGCTGTAATTGATTTAACCCCTTTTGACAACATCCGCCAGATTTAGTAACTAATTAGACACGCCCCTTCTCCCGCCCCAAAGATATGTCTCTTGCTAAGGCCGAGATCGTTTCTGATTGGCTAAAAAAGGGCGGGCCGCTCCCCCCCGACTAGTTTTTCGGTGACAGAAACAGGTGTGATGATTTGTCAAGAAGACACCCATTTTAAGGATATCCATCAGGTAAAATAGCATTTTATGCGTGGTATTAAAAAAAAAAACGTCCTTTAATATTATGTAGGCTACTAAGAACTATAGACAAGGGGATACAGGTGAATTTTGATTGATTTCTTGAGACAAAATGGTGTGGTGTGATGGCGATGACTGGTTTATTGTGTTAAAGGGGATGAATAATCTTGAATCACAACATTATGTGTGCTTTGTGATATAGATTCAGTCTAGGATATAAAAACAGTGAGGCACGATTATAACGATGAGAGGAAACAGCGCGATTTTTTTAATGGACGGTCACGTGGGCGAGGAAAATCTAATCACACTTTCAGCGCGCACACGGAACAAGCGTTTACAGCCATCGCTCATTTCTGTAGAAAAGTCCTTAATATAGCCATTCTGCGTTTACAACGAAACCAATATAAAACAACAAGGAACATAATGGCTCCATATGTTAATATGAGGGGAGTAGCACAAAGAAAGAGATCGTAAATAAATGAATGGCCTGAGGGGAATGAAATGTGTGGAGATGATGAGGGAGAGGGTGGGAGATGAAGAGTTATATTCCTCCCTGAGATGTATCAATGAACGCGCCCATTCGCCATAAAGGCCCGGGTTTTCAGTCCGACAAGCTCCATTACAATAAACGCTATGAAATCACATCCATTTTGATTCAGAGCCCCATTTGTATTATTTTAAACGCTATCAGTTATTATAAGCCATTGCACCACCATATCAACACGCGTTCACGCGCACTCATTCGTTCATCCCGCTGTTTTATGAATGAATAAAACTACATATATGCTAAATTCAATGGGCAGATGAGTGGGTGAAAGGAGGATATGGACAAGAAGAAGAAGAAGAAGAGAAGCGCTGGGGGGAGGGGGAGACATGAAGAGGAGGAGGGGGGTGAGAGAAAAATCACATTTCATTCATAAAGTTTGGCTTTAAAAATCATAATGAAACTCGAGACGCGTTGATAAAAGCATCCCTCTGCGCCTCCATCCCGCCAATGTGTTCCCGACGCCAGAAAACTCGCCATATTTCGTCGATTTTTTAACGACACGTTTTATAATTCATGGATGTATTTGGTGGTTATACGTGGAGCCTCCACACATCATCCTCGAGACAAAAAGCCGTCTCTTACTGCACCCTGTTCGTCTTTCACGCGGCATTGAAGGCGTTTTATATACAGTGCACTTCAGATAAGGCCCATTCATTGGCGTTATTCATCAAATGTTGGATGTATATGGAGAATATGGTGTACAGTGTAGCTGCGTAATAGTGTTTATGAGCATCTAACATCAGATGGTCTCGCGTGAGCATCTTACAGTCCATTAGAGGTGCTTCAAATCAATCAGTCTGTTCTGGTCAAATAAAAATGCATGGACTTACTCGCCCTCCATGGCTCGGTGTTGCCCGCCGCTTCGAGCTGGCTGCCCCCCGGTCTCTCGTCTTTTTTATTCCCCTTCTTACCGAACACACACACTCGCGCGCGCGCGCGTTCTCACACTCATACACACACACACACACGCGCGCGCGCGTTCTCACACTCTCGCTCACATATACGCACGCACACAGTCTCTCTTTCACTCACTCCTTGTGCTCGCTGCTCTCATTTTCTTGTCTTTCTCTGTCCACCTTCATATGGTTTCGGATGGGCTCGAGGATGCAGCAGCCATTTTCCACCGGCAGCATCATCATCATCGTCCTCCCTCTCTCTCTCGCTCCCTCCCTCCCTTCTCTCTCTCTCTCTCTCTCTCTCTCAATCACTACCTCCCTCTTTCTCTCTCTCTCTCTCTCTCTCTCTCTCTCTCTCTCTACCTGTCTACAGCAGTTCTCACACACTCATATTAAACACACTCGTGGATGGACACAGTGTCCCCGAGTGGGAGCTGCATCGGTCCATTTGGGAGCGATATATGGCTCTATAAATGGCCATGTGCACGAGCAGCCACCTCCAATGTCAAATCTGAAAAGAAAGTGACTATTAGTGTTAGAAAGAGAAATAGCAAAACAATCAATACTCTACATTAACATAGCGATTAGTGCACAAACTCAGTTAATATAGTGTAGATCCGCGATGGATAATGCCTCAGTACCTTGGACAGCTCCCATACAGCTCTATACGCCATGACAGAATTCACAGCAGCTAGTCTCCATTCATCTCCAACTCCCCATTCATGTTCACTGATAGCCCACCATTGATAAACAGCCACGCCAGCGTCGAGCCTTTATTACTCAAATAAACAGTCTGTCTCACTCCCTTTCAACTATTTGGATAGAGTATATGAAGCTACAGCACTGTAGAGCTTAAATAATACGTGTTTGCTATATTAAAATACATTGTCAAAAATCATCAGTTGTACAATGAATGTTTGCGCGCGAATTTAATTGGCGGTTTAATTCAAAAATGTGACCGTTAAAAAACTGCCGCTGAAGAACAACAGAAAATGATGTGATGAATGTTCAATAGTCAAGTTAATTTTTATCATTTTTAGATTGGATGTTTTTGTTTCATCATTCAAATGAAACGATATACTGTCATATTGACAAATATTGATTTCTCGTTAGTCATATTATCGATATTATTCTTCTGTAACAGTTGTTCTGATTTGAATTTATTAGAACGTCAACGTATGCAAAAATATACACATTTACACAAAAATGCCAAGTCGAAAATATTAAAATATAAAAATAAATCAAAAAGTCGAACAATATTAGTTTTTCTTTGCTTTTTAATTGACAATGTTCTCCAAAAAGGGTTTTGGTCCTTGGTTTCCTGGAGAAAAAAAAAAAATCTTTGAAATTTGGCTTGGACACTGACCATTAGGCTTATATATATATATAATTTCCACAAAATAATAAAAGTTGTACAAGAAAAATAAAATTATCCTTATTTTTATTGGAATGATACAATATCAAATATCACACTGTCAGAAAAAATGTGCAAAATTTTTACATTTAGGGGTCCAACGGCTTGTCACTGGGGCAGTACCCTCAAGGGTACACCCGTTGTACCCTTTATAATGGGTACAAATTTGTACCCTTACAGTTTGTACCTTTCAAAGGCAAATATGTACCTTTGGTGGCCATATTAAATGAGTTAAATCAGTTAAATTAGTCATATTATCGATAGTATTCTTCTGTAACAGTTGTTCTGTTTTGAATTTATTAGAACGTCAACGTATGTAAAAATATACACATTTAATACACATTTATACACAAAAATGCCAAGTCGAAAATATTAAAATATAAAAAAAAAAAAATATCAAAAAGTCGAACAATATTAGTTTTTCCTTTGCTTTTTTATTGACAATGTTCTCCAAAAAGGGGCTGTAGTACTTAGTTTCCTAGAAAAAAGTAAAAAAAATCTTTGAAATTTGGCTTGGACACTGACCATTAGGCTTATATATATATATATATATATATATATATATATATATATATATATATATATATATATATAATTTCCACAAAATAATAAAAGTTGTACAAGAAAAATAAAATTGTCCTTATTTTTATTGGAATGATACAATATCAAATTTATCAATATCAAAATTATTCATCTTGAATATAATATCTGTTTTCCATCTAATACAATTTTACATATAAATCTGTTTACATAAATACTAAAACGATGGACAATAGGTTATTTTTTATTATTTTTTTCTGTTGGGCAAAAATCACAGGGATAATCAATATATTTAACACACTTTCAGCTTGATATATACCTTTAGAATAGGTTTAGAATTTAGTTTACACCAGTAAAGATAATACGGTAATGTTGTAATATTCCAATTCCAAAGACAAATGCAAAAGTCTGTTTCATCTAGGTTTCAAACTCATAGTTCAAAACTATGAAGAATGACTTCTGACTCAAAACCTTAGTTTCTGGTATAGCCCATGTGACAACTGACCCCATTCTCCTCTAAAATACTTAAATCTGCACAGTATCATGAACAGTAGGAGTTCCCCAGGCCAACACGTCGACTGCTGTCTTTCCAACATGTTGGCTGCTGCATTCACAATAACATGCTGTTAAATTAAAACCTTACAGAGAGGAAGGGCCCTCAACAGGATCCAAGAGAGGAAAGGTTAAAGTCTGTGCTAACAAGGGCAGATCTTTTATTAGACAGTACACATTGTACCTGAAGAGCCGAGGGAAATTGTGTCTACAACCAAAAAGACACCAGCTTGGGTACCAGCTCCACTTAAAAGACAACCTGCTGAAGTGCAAGAAAACATGCGACACACCTCAGCAAATGCAAGAGGGTGAAAATAAGGGCACACAAGGAAGTAATAAAGTAAGTAAAAACGGACTTTCCTCAAATTGACTCCATGTAAGTATTTTCTGTGTCTATTGTATTGTCTTGAAATGCAATGCAAAATGCACAGTTTAAATGAATTCTAATACAGGTGTACTCAGTTTGCTCAACTAACATGACAATGCAAAAAAAAAAAAAAAAAAAAAAATCTTAAAAGTGGACTTCATTTTCTGTTTTTGTTTTGCACTCTTAAAAATAAACGTTCCAAAAATGGTTTTCGCAGTGAAGCCATAGAAGAACCATTTTGGGTTCCCCAAAGAACCTTTTAAAAATCTAAAGAATTATTTTTCACTATAAAGAACCTTTTGTGGAATGGAAAGTTCCATTGATGTTAAAGGTGCTAAAGAGGATCTTTTCGTCGACTGAGAAACTAAAGACTGTTACTGAGTTTTTGAAATGAGCGCATGCGTGAGAACAACCCCCCTCCTTCGAAGGAACGCCTCCCAAAACTCGTAAACACTCGTACTGGAACACGAGTGTTTACCACCGGCATTCGCTGTATTGTGTTAGTGGATTCATTATGTCGGACTCACCGCAGGTAACTCATAATCTGCAGTTGTTACTCCTGTCTCCGGACAAAAACATTGCATGCGGCGCCTGTGGAGTGTGGAAAGTTACTGGAGAGCGCAGCCGCGCTTGTCTCTCACAAGGAACGTCATGGCAGTGATTGACAAGCCAGAGGGCCAATCCGCGCACGTCTCTCACAAGGAACGTCACGGCAGTGATTGACAAGCCAGAGGGCCAATCGTTTACGCGATGATCACGTAAACGATTGGCTGATGTTTTTAAGGCCCTACCTCGTGCACAGATGATGTATATTAATATTATTCCTTTCAGTGCACCTAATAAATAGTCTTTTATCAGTTAGTTTCAAGTTTCAAGTAATATTGCAAAAATGTATAAAACAAAACATCCTCTTTAGCACCTTTAAAGGTTCTTCATGGAACCATCAATGGCAATAAAGAACCTTTACTTTTAAGAGTCTGGTTTAATATATAACAAGGACATTATTTTTTTTTTAACTAAACTTCTCTTGGTTTTCTTTTACAGAATTGAATAAAACAAGGCTTATACTTATTATTAAAAGAATCGTTAACACTTTAACAATAAGGTTCAAACATTAGTTAATGTATTAACTAACATGAACTAACCATGAGCAATACATTTGTTACTGTATTTCCTAATTTTCGTTAACGTTAATGAAAATACAGTTGTTCATTGTTTGTTCATGTTAGTTCACAGTGCATTAACTGTTGACAAGATTTTAATAATGTATTAGTAAATGTTGAAATTAACATTAACAAAGATTAATAAATGATGTATAAGTGCAGTTAATTATTAGATCATGTTAACTAATGTAGTCAACTAATGTTAACTAATGAACCTTATTGTAAAGTGTTACCAAAGAATTGGGAGCTTCCCAAATTAAAGATCAACCCTGCACAGCAGTAGAGAAAGACTGTGAAAGCTCAGGCCCTGGGGATCTGACATCAAAACCATTCAGAAAACCCTCTGCTGACTCTGCCCTCATCGACTGTAGGATCTACACTGGTTGATGACACTAAAGGTTTTAAAAGTTTGAGGTTGTCCACATCGGGAGAAGCTTTTTTTAAAAAAAGAAATACTCCAAATAAATAAAAATAATACAAAATCTAACTCTTGATGGAGCACAACTGGCAGCTACACTGCTTTCCCCCCAAAAACTCCACCTGGCCTTCACAGACACCAGTGATGATTCCTATTGGAAAAGTCAATGTGGGTGGTGCACTGCATGGCGATACTCCAGCTTGATACAACTACGAATCCACAGACCATTCATCTTGAGAACCACCTAATGACTGAGCCAATAATAATACTCAACTATGCTTCACCATAGTCCTCCAATTCTTAAAAAAGGCCAAGAAAAAACACACCCTGAGCATGTGCCAAGCCCAAGACAAAACAGAATGCAACTGTGAAATCAGAGAATGAAACTTAAGTACATCCTGAAAAGCCCTGGCATATGTACTGCAATGTCTGAATGCTGACCGGCCTCAACATGTGTGTGTAAATGTGCATCTTAATGTTGCTTGTCTAGCTTGAACATAAACCAAACTACACCCTTCAGCATCCATTACAAACTGTGACTTCCTTCTGTGATTGTTCAGACAATATATTTTTGATTTAGAGGACAGACCTACTTACCTCAGAATAAAAACTTTTTTAAATATGAGACAAATACACTGTTTTTCACAGTAGTTTCTGCATCTAACTAGCACAATATAAATGATAACATACTCATACAGTGTTTCATACATCTTTTTATAAAAGAGTCACAAAAAAACAAACATTTTATTTATCAGAATTGTCAATGCCTCGTGATAATTTAGGGGCGGGATTGGCATTACCAATTAAAAAACATCTGCAAACTTTTAACCGCAATCATCACGTTGTTGCTAGGATACAAGGCAAGGGCAAAAGAGTATAATAATTCAATGAACACTACTAGGGCAACAATGAATAAGCACTGAAGTTTAGCCGCTGCTGACAACATCCTTCTCAGGCATGCCAGCCAGACCCACTTTTCTTCACAAACACACTCTTGATAAAAACCATCAAACCTTTCTGAGAGGAACAACATGTGAATATTCAAAATAAGAGAGATTGAATGTTTATTTCCAAAAAAAAAAAAAAAAAAAAAAAACCTTTTGAGACCCCAGTCATTAGATCATAAATTCAAGAGGGTTCCTGAAAACAGATGACACACCCAACAGACAATCACACAGAGAGACCCTGATACAGGTAGATATTGATAAAGTGTAGGTCAAGTTCTGGTCTCATCCTCTGAGAGCCATTATTTGTGGCTGTGTCATCCGGTCTCTGAACTGAGTACAGATATATGGCCACTGTACAATGGTTTTATTTGGATAAACAAATGTGAACCTTTATGTATACATGTGTCTAAATGATGCTAGATCCACACTACACAATCATTTCCAGCTGCCTTGCATACTCGATGACTTGTTGGGCCAGTTCTGTGGAGGGGATGTTCACTTCCTCTGTCTTTTGGTGCTGGGTACTGAATGAGTAGTATCCATCAGGACTCTGGGTCCATCCTCTCTGCAGAGCAAAAAACCAAACCATGAACATATTAATACCTTCTCATTAAATAACATTGAGATTAAACAATAGTGTGTGCGATTATTGATTAATCATCTGACCATGGCTATTTGATCTAATCGCAATTATTGGAGATAACCGCAGTTAAATTTCACGTTTTGCCCCCCAAAAAAAGGGACATTAACGCGCTTAAAGAAATGCCATCAAATGCGTGATAGGGGAGTCATAATCTGCCAGGGAATAAAGAATATGAAATAAACTGTTATAAAGTACACAAAGATGGGTTTTCCTTCACACAAAATGAGGGTTTGTGGTTTTAATGTATTATATTACAAATAATTATTGAATGTTAAATATTAATAATTTTCACAGCATTAAAGTAAATTATATGGGCCTATTTTATAATTTTTATTATATTATATACAATTCCAAGCAAAAAAAAAGTGACAACACAAATACAATAGGCGTATTTGAATGATAATTAATCCTCCGACAGCACAAAATTCATGATCGTATTTGACAAACACATTGAACACTTACTTTCTTTGCATATTCTGTCATCTTTTTAGGAGAGGAAAAGAAAAGCACCCGTGTGGCCTCGTTGAATTGAATCTGTTCATATGCTTTCTCTATACAACCTGCAATCTCATCTCTAAAAACAAAACACAAAATATTTAAATGATCATACAATAAAGACCAAACTATCCAAAACATGGTTCATCACCTACATTTAATTAGGTATTAAGCCTATGAATAAACCTACCTAATGGTATCAAGAAGAATGTCAATGAAGAAGGTGTAGCTCTCAGCAGGGATGTTTCCTTTGGCAAGGAAGACCTTGTTGTAACTGCCCTCCATCAGATACTGTAAGGAAGCAGCAAAAAGGTAGGAAACAAACAAAACAGACATCGTCGAATGCATTCGCTATATATAGTAATGAGTAAAAAGTGTCCCACACCTGCTCTAATGAAACTGGGTGTCTGATGTAGACATTGGTCTGGATGTCTTTTGCGCTCAATCTTTCCAGCTCTGTGTGGAACTCAGACACTCTGTTCTGAGAGAGCAGGAAGAGCAAGTTGAGACCCAGTAACTGGTGCCTGTAGGCCGACTCGGGCAACTCATCCCTGTGACATTTAAGAAAAGAGGAAAGTGTAACAGAAGCAAACAAAAAGCCAGCAAAACAATTCAGGGTGAATGGTGCCGAAACTATGTTCAGAATCCCAATCTATTCTTGAAAGAAATACAGATCCCTAACCCTTCACCCAAAAATGAAAATTGTGTCATCAATTACTCACCCTCATGTTGTCCCAAACCCATAAGACTTTATTTCATCATCAGAACACGAATGATGATCTTTTTGATGAAATCCAAGAGCTTTTTGTCCTTTAAAAGACAGCTACGCAACTGACACATTAACGCTTCAAAACGTTCATAAAGAGATCGTAAAACAAATCCATATGAATTGAGTGGTTTAGTCCAAATTTTCTGAAGAGACTCAATCACTTTATATGATGAATAGATTTAACTTAAGCTTTTATTCACATATAAACATTCATCAACTCACACATCAGTTGTGGTAAAAGGAAGCTCAAGCATGTTTGCTTTACGCTCGAGAAACGCTCATGTGCTTCCACAAGAGGTTTGTTCTCGCGCGTCTAGCAAATTCTGTTGGGCTTTTGTTGATGTTCACTAATCAATGTTTATATGTGAACAAAAGGCTAAATCAATCTGTTAATAATCATATAAAGCGATCGTGCCTCTTCAGAAAATTTGGACCTAACTGCTCAATTCATATGGATTAGTTTTACAATTTCTTTATTAACTTTTTGAAGTAACAGTTGTGTAGCTGTCTACGGAGGGACAGAAATCTCTCAGATTTCATCAAAAATATCTTAATTTGTGTTCCGAAGATGAACATAAGTCTAATGGGTTTGGAACGACATGAGGGTAAGTGATTCATGACAGAATTTTCATTTTTGGGTGAACCCTTTAAATAAATAATTAGTGATAATAAGCAATTAGATTTAAGACCACAAAATGTCATTACTTGTAATCAAAGTAATAACACTTAAGCTGAGCCATGTAGCGTTCAAAGGAGGGGATGTCTTTCTTCAGGATGCTCCATAGTGCTCCAATCTCCAAAACATCTCCTATGAAAAAAATAATAATATTAATAATAATTAATTAAAGCACCTAATTTCAGCTAAAAACAACTGATTCAATTGCTGTCAAACGTTCATAGATACTCACTGGCAAGAATAAGCTGCTGTTTGGTTAGTTTGGTCCCAGTAGTTGGTAAAAAGTTCAGTTCCAACAGGGATATCTACAAAAAAACATAAATTAAATGTAAAGTCTACATGACAGATTTTAAAAAATATGAAATAATATTACTATAGGATATAGAAACAATGACAATCGAAAAAGTTAAATTCATGAGCGAAGGACTTTCTTCATTAATCAACATGTTAAAAAGGTTAGCAAAAGTAATTTGTGAAAGAAAAAACAACACTTTATATAAATGAATAGTCAGTTCACACACACTCGTTTTGTGTCACTACTGTATGAATTCGCTGTCTGCTAGCTAACTTGCTACTTTGGCGATGAACAAACCCAAAGCCACACAACTCACAAAAATTTCAACTATACTTTTGGACATAAATAAACTAAAACACATAATGTGTTCGTTGGTAAACGGGAATCAACCGGACTGTATAGTTCTAGATAGCAGCACTAGCGCTAACTGCTCGTCACACCACAACCACAGCTCATTTCTGCAATTTAAGAGTAATGTTACTGTTACATATCATCGAGCGTACCTTTAACTTGCTCAGGATCTCACCGCATTTATTAAGATTTGGACTCTTTTTATTCCACTCGGTTTTCAACGTTTCATACAACCCCGCAGTCTCTTTCAACACAGACGCCATGGTGATTCTGCAAAAACGTACGACACCGGCCAGTCAGAATACGGCAGTACGCTGTCGTAAAGAATGTTGGTGCTACCATGGAAACCAGGAAACGCGGATAAGTGGCATTTTAGGGGGTGTGATATTGGGTGATACCACTGCAGTTTGGTTACTGAAATATATCGTTTTTCCTTTTGAAATATGATGTCCTTAACTATTAAGTTATACAGTTATATTGAGGTCTACACCAAGTGCCTGTTTCATATTTTCTAAAAACATGACATATTTACTACTCAATTCTTATTTTATTTATGTGAACAGAACTGATTCTCACTGTTGTGTACTTAGTTAAAAAAAAGGAGGCTACACTTTATTTTACAGTGCCGTAGTTACATTGTAATTACTCAAATAAATACTGAGTACTATTAATTAACTACATGTACTTACTATAGAGTTACAGTTAGGGTTTGGTTTAGGGTTAGTTACTTGTAATTATGCATAATTTACTGTTATTACTATAATAAGTACATGTAGTAACGTGTAACTACTGCACTGTAAAATAAAGTGTTACCAAAACTTTTTTAAGGAGTCCTTGATGCATTTTAATTAATTATACACTTAAGAACTGAGTGATATTAATTAACAACATGTTACAGCATTGTATAAATATAGTTGCTTGTAAATATGCATTTAGGCTACTGTTATCACATTATTATTAAGTACATGTAAAAGACGTATCAGGACATTGCATTAGCTAGTTCTGTGATATAATTAGAACATATCTGATTAAAAAGCAGTGTAATTTAAAATGTTAGAATTAATAACGATTTTATGTTATAATTGTCTATTAAAGGTACAATATGTAATAATTTTGTCCGCTAGAAGTCACTAGAAGCCTATTCAAAACAAAGGCGTAGTTTGATGATGGCAAGTTTGAGCGCAGAATCTTGGGACATGTGATCTCCACCTCAACGGACGGTGCAAAAGAATAGGGATTGGACTCGGGAAGAAATCATGTTCATGGATGTGATTATTAACGTAACTGTAGTATGAAGCAGAGCAGGAGCGAGTTTGCGCCTCACAAGCAGCGGGACTTTTATTATGCCACAGTCGCCGGCGCTGCTTCCGCTTTCCCGGTCATGAGTATGAGGTAACGCAGCTCTGTTTATCATATTAGATATATTTGAGTGTGTTGAAAATGATGGTATAACATTACTCTGTGAGTTCGCTCGGTGGCTACTGTGAGACGCTGTTTCACACTGCAGTAAGATAGATTGATTTTAGAATATATTAAATGCAGGATGTCTTGTGATGATAAATGACATGCAATTAATTTTAAAACGTATTGTATGATGGAGAAAATGCTGTATTACTGTTACTAAAAATAAAGTTGCATCTGATTATGCTATGTTAGCTATTTGACAAAATACTGTTTTTCTCTGAGGCATGATAAAGCATGGTATTTGCAAAAAATCAAGAAAATTGATTTAAACAATAAGACTAAACGTGTTGAGCTATATAACAATAATTAGTTTTCTGTCTATAAATATATCAAAACAGTTGTTCCCTTGTCTATTAAAACGTGTAATATATTAAAGTGTCTTTGGTGTTTCCATGGTTTCTACAAAATAAAACCGGAAACCGAGGGTAACGCGGGTATGACGTAATTGACAGGCGACTCCTCACACGTCCTGGAGCCTTGGTTAAAATTGAAATTTTCTCACGATTTACAAATAGTTGGAAACATTTGGGATATTGTTAGTACTCAAGTGAACTTAATATATAACACTGGCCTAGCGTTTTTTATATATATATATATATATATATATATATATATATATATTTTTTTTTTTTTTTTTTTTTTTTTTTTTTTTTTTTTACTGCAAAAATATTACATATTGCACCTTTAAATATATATTTCAAGGTGCACTGAGGAGAATTTATAATGCGCATTGACAAAATCGCTCTTTGGAGGAAAAACAACCCACAACGAGCATGGCCATTCAGAGAAAAGAGATGAAAAAATTGTTGTTTAAATCTGAAGTCATTTGTCTTTTTTAATCGTGATCACTCGCCCGTTTAAAGTGGAGTTGGTGGGGGTCATTAAATGATGCATCGACGCCCTCTGCTGGACACTGACGGCAGCGACAGCGGCGTTACTATAGTAGTTTAATACTAGAACCTGAAATAATGACAGGGCGCAGATCGGATGGTCTCTACTGCATTATATTTGTAATAATCTATCAATACAAGTGTGAATTATTGCGTTACATACTGCTTCAATCGGTTATGACATGGCTGAAAGAGGACATGCGCAGTTGAAAGGACACAAAGAGGAAGGAGTGGGTGGTGGTGGCGGATGAAATCTATTCATTCCGATATTTCTGTCACTCCAGTCAGCGATGGACAGTCGTAAAGGTCCAAGCCACACCCGTAACTGTAAGCAATATTCAACCACAACTTCAAATGCGACCAATCAATGGGGGTAAACAACACGGAAAGCCACGCCCCTTATACATACTTCATAAAAATGCCTTTTAGTAAGGGGGCAAATGGTTAATTTTAGCATTTATCACAAAGAAGCCAATCCTCCACTGTAATGTTTGAGGTCGCACCACCCCTTATTTGTGATGTTTAACAAACAGGGCCAATCACAGCCCCCAGTGTTTCATCAAAACAGACTCCTTTGTCATAAAAACATCCGGACCCAAGGTGAAGCTGTACAGACAACCGCCTGTTTGTTATTGTTATCCTCTTTAGTCACATCTAAAATGTGCTTCTTGATTACCAGTTTCATTGACAATGAATATATATATATATATATATATATATATATATATATATATATATATATATATATATATATATATATATATATTCATCATATACGAAATTAAATTAAAATAGTTGTTCAAGTCAAGGTTAAAATTTCATTATCATTGAACGTTACGTCTTATCTAATCGTATGGCCTATGTTTACAACGTGAAACAAGATAATGTCATTCCGTTTAATGCAGTCAATATTTTCCTAGTGTTACAGTGTACAGTGTTACATGTTATATCGTGCCGAGTTAAAGGGCAACATACGTAATTATACCGCAATATTAACAGCAACAATAACAGTGCGTTGTTTATTAATCAGGCGATCGCGCCGGGCCTCTGTTTCCTGCTTGTGAGAGCTGTGCTTGGGTCCTGACGCGGAGCCCGTGCAGGGCCGTACTGGAGACCCCGCGCCGCCTGCACCTCTATCGTCTCGGGTGAGTTTGATACAATGTAGCAATTTCTCTATAATTCTCAATAACTATTGCAACGCTGCAACATTCGCATGCGGACCTCACCTCTTCCCGCTTCATTCAGCCGGCCCGGTGCATAGGTCGGTTAATAGGTTGAGTTTACAGCGAATTCCCAAGCATACCCCCTTGATCCAAGAGTATTCCAACATAAACTCATATTTAGCAGGGATAAAGATAGGCTACGCAATTGCTTCTATTGGAGCCCGAACACAAAATATTCATCAATTATGTGCACTGGCTCCAGTGAATGCGCTCGTACGGCAGAAATAATACGTGTTTACAGTCAGTTATTGTCAGATTTGTTCGTATTGCGTCTGTAAACGCACATATTACAGCTAGGAAGCTAGCTAGCCACAGCTAACTGAATCTGCTGCAGAACGAGCGTCAAAAAAGCGATTTAAAGGCGCTCTGTGTTGGTAAACCTGTAAAATGGTCGCAAATAAAAGTATCTGCACCAGTGGGAATGTCGAGCGAGTTATTACATCTTTGCAAATGCGCAAAATAACCGCCGTGTCCTGCAGGTCCAGAGTGTCCATTCATGTCTCTTCTGATGCGAGATCCTCTCAAAATGACCTAAAGCAGATCTCTGACAGAAGAAGTTTCGCAGATATTTGTTAATGATGCTCTGTGTGCTATTCAGAGTCTGTTTGCCCCCAACAAACATTAGTGGCGTCCCCGCCTACCTCATCCTCATTTTGTGGTTTTGATTTGTTTAGATCGAGACTGTGAACATGAGCAGGGCAGCGACTCACCAAAGTCTGACTAATGCTTGAAAATAGTTTGTAAATCGTGATATTTGACACTCGGTGGTGTTTTTCTTTGCGTAAAACAGTGTGAGGTGATGCGCGCGCTTTTTCCTCTTACCTCTCGCTCTAGACAGTGCACGAAAGTTCAGCTGCTGCCTTCAAAGGATGTGAAAGCGATCACTCTCTTTTTACTGCTGTAATAGTTGCTCGTTAAAGCCTCAGAATACTTTAGATTTCAGTATAATTTGGTATTATCGATAATGAATGTGTAGTTGAGCATTAAGCGATCCATAAAGTGTTTTAATGATGGAAGTCAATATCAAATATCTATATGGACGATACCAAGGCTTGCTCACTTGTTTCTGTTATGTTTTATGTTTCTTTATATTATTTTTTATTTTTTTTTCCGCTGTTTTGACTCATGATGCACATTGACGGAAGATTTACATTTAGTCTGATTTTAACATTATTTGCATTTTTGTCAACAGTCTGATTTATATTCTTAGATTGAAATTGATAGCATCTGAAACTTTTTTTTTTTATGCTGACTGATGTTCTGCTTTATTTTCACCAGTGTACATGATTTGACTCCAATAACAAAATTCCAATAACACATTTCACTAGTAGGAAGTATTTGCTTGAAGATTTGCTGTGAGGTTTGTGTAAGGTTTAGCAGATTTGTAAAAAAGGGTTAATGTTTGTGCACTTTTTTTTTTTGTGTACAGTTGACATGGATGATGAAGATGGCAGGTGCTTGCTAGATGTAATTTGGTAAGTTGTTACACCAAAACGTTGTACATCACTTGAAGTTTGAATGTTTGTTGTTGTGTAGACCCAGCTGAATAACATCTTTCTTGTTGTACAGTGACCCAGAAGCACTCAATGATTTTCTTCATGGATCAGAAACACAAGTGAGTACTTAAAGTGAAGAAGACAAAAAAAAAAAAACGTGTTCAGTTTTTCACAGTATGACAGAGCCAAACTTCCACTTTGAAAGTGTAACCCAGATACATCACAAAAACAGCACACCCACCAACAACCCTTCTGATCTTTTCCGGGTTATGTTTACATTTCTGCCCCTAAACCGGTTGTCCAGCTTATTGATCTTTTCTTTAATTTCAATCCTGATTTTTTTTCCCTCTTTGGTTAATTCACGTATATGATATACTAATCTAATTTTCCTCTCTTTTGACTCCTGTTTTCTTTCTTGTTTGCTTGGCCTTTTAACTTGGTTATGCCTGCATTTTGTTCTGGTTGATTGGTGCACTGTCCTCACTTTGCTCTTCCCTTTGCCTTTCCCTCTTTGTCTGCCTATTTGCCCTTTGTGCATCTGCTCCCTGTCGCTTTCACACGCCTGTCTGTGTGCTGTGGTGATTTCTGCCTGTCCTATCCCTGGGTATATCTGTCTGTAGCTGGACACTGATGACCTTTTGGATGGCTCAAGTGACCCGTCCAGCTCATTCTTCTCCAGCTCTGGGGTGAGTAATATCCCCCATTTGCGCCAACCTCCTGTCTCCATCCTTTTTTGTAGCATCTGCTCCTCGGCCCCACCATCCAAATCAGATGCATCGTGCACCAGATCTGCATCTACAGCAGTCAGTCCCAAAGGCCTACCACCATCCCAGATCCATCCCTGCCATCTTATTCTTCCATCATTCTGAATGTGTGGCTAGGTTGAAGGGCTAACATTGGTCTTTTTGTCTTTTTCAGGGCCACATTCCTGAGGTCCAACCACAGGCTCAGCTGTCAACAAATGAGCCAGGCCTTCCAAGAGTCAGCGTTGATTTGGACTTCCTGGAGGATGATGACATTTTGGGGGGATCGCCGGGAGGAGACAATGGAAGCAATGGTGTTGGGGCAAATCATGAGCCCTGTGACATTTTGCAGCAGAGTCTGGCAGAGGCTAACATCACAGAGCAGAGCCTTCAAGAGGCAGAAGCTGAGCTTGACCTTAGTTCCTTTGGGCTAACTGGCCTTACGCAGGTGGTCCAACCACTGCCTGACGCTGGCCTGTCAGGGGTGGGCATTGGAGGTGCATCTCAGATTTTTCCAAACCAAGGCAACCCTAACGCACCCTCAAATGCCACCCCAGACATGCTCGGCTCAGTCCTGGCACATCCAGGCCTGCAGCTTCAACCCCAGGTCATGAACAAGGCTATCAGCGTCCAGCCGTTCGTACAGCAAGTCGGGCTTGGAAATGTAACCATTCAGCCTATTTCCTTACCGAATGGCAGTCAGTCTGGACCGTTGGGCATTGGACAAATTCAGGTTGTGGGCCAACCCACTGTAATGACTATAAATCCATCGGGGCAGCAGATCTTGGCGAAAACCATGGGTGGCTACCAACTGCATCAACCTGGGCCTGAGGCAGCAAGCGCTGGAACGCAGGCTGGGCTTGGAGGCTCTGTTTTGAGTTCAGGAGGTGGACTTTTAATTCAAGGGGGCAAGGCCACTCTTGGGTCCCCTGCCTTAAATGGGCCAGCTGTCTGCTTAAGCAACACAAATACTAACAACAGTGCAACTACAATGGCCACTGCTGGTGGCATTGTGGGTTTCGGTAATGCCTCTCTGGGTGCAGGAATTGGATCTCAAACCCAGTCTCAAGGCCAAATCATGCAGAATGTCATCATCCAGCGGACGCCAACGCCAATTCAGCCCAAACCTCCTCAAGGGGGTGCCATCCAACCCAAAATCTTCAAGCAACAGCAACAGCTTCCTGCCCCACATGCCTTGTCAAATGATGCTAATAAGGCTCTGGGGGTGCAGCAAATCCCAGTGTCAGCTGGTCAGAATGTAACGTTCCTCCCTGGGAAGCCTGTCTCAAATGTAGTCTTGAGCGCACAGGCTGCATCACAGGGAACGCAGTTTTCTCAAGCGCTCTTAAGGCAACAAGGCCCCCAAACGTCGGGCAAACCGCTCAGTGTTCACTTGTTAAACCAACAGGGCAGCATTGTTATTCCCTCGCAGACTGTCCTGCAGGGCCAAAACCACCAGTTCCTCTTACCAGGGCTTCAGGCGGGAGGGCAAATCCTGACTCAGCACCCCGGGGGTCACATCATTACCAGTCAGGGGCCTGGGGGGCAGATAATTGCTAATCAGATCTTGACAGCCAATCAGAACATCAACCTGGGTCAGGTGTTGGCCTCACAGGGTCACCCTGGGGCCGCCCATATTCTCTCTGGACACATCCAGCTCCAGCACGGGCAAATGGGTCAGCCCACGCTGTTCCAAATGCCGGTGTCATTGGCACAAACGCAGACACAAGCCCATCCGGTAACGGGCCACGTGCAAACGGTCATCCAGGGCATGCCTATACAGAATTCCCTGTCCATGGAGAGCCTTAGCCCAGCAGTCAGTTTACAGACGTTGGAGCAGTCTGGTGGCATCCCCAATAACGGTAGCAGTGGATCAACAGCCATGGCGCCGTGCCAACCAGGAGAGGGAATCACGGTGTTGGGCGGCTCTACGGACCCTGCTGCTCAACCAGCACAGACCCAACCGCAGCCCTCAATTCTCACAGTTCAAACGACTGCACCGGTTTCAGTAGCAGCTTCGGTTCCTTCCTCTTCATCTCCATCCCCCACTATGGCCACATCCACAGCCTCAATGGTGGGTTTGGGTTCCCAGGCCCAGCACAGCCCAGGAAAGGTGTTGTTCACGTCACCTGGTTCCAGCATGATCCTTAGTCAGGAGTCTCTTCAAATGTTCCTGCAGCAGGTCAGTGTGCTCTCTTTAAACCTTATCTGCTGTTTGTAAACTGTGTCCCTTTGCTAACAAGCTAACATAACAACATTTGATCCCCAAGCTGACCTCTGACCAGTTTGGATGATTGTGTTACCTCTCCCATTCCTGAACTGATAAATGTACCCATGTTAGGACCAACAGCAGCAAGCAGGAAAAGACCCACCTGCCGCTGTGGGTGTACCTGCATCTGTTATCGTCAGCGGCAGCAGTTCTGGTCCCGCCCCTTCAGGCCATGACAACTTGTTAGCTGAGACTCGGCAGAGGCAGAGTCCCAGCCCCTCCCTTGGCCCCGCCCACATGGCAACAGTGGTTAACAAGGTAGATGAGCTCATGCTCTGCACTAAGCCCCACCCACTTGTTGCTGCCACTGCTGCGTATTGGACCACTGTCTCCCAGCAGATCTCCCTCTCTTTCTCTGTCCCATTGTCTTTCTACTGTCATTGCTAAGACTTGGATGCTTTTATTTGTTCTTTCACTCATTTTCACTTTTGTTATTGCCTGTTGTCATCTTTCTTTCTGCATTCTGCACCTTTCACAAATGTCATGCGTTTCTGTCATTGTTACTGTAATAATAATACTTTTTTTGTCCATTAGTTGTTTAGTACTATTATTGCATGCTATACCTTCCCCCCATAATATATTTATTTTCTGCTATTTTATTTGCATGATCATTTTTGAGCAGGAAGCTTGCTGAACTACATTGACACTAATTGGGATATGGGTTGATGCAAAAAACAGTGCAGCTGTTGCTTTACAAATGGTGTCACATGCAATAGTAAAACTCTAGAGACCTTATTTTTCGGTTATGTGTTTGCATCATCTTCGTGCATCTTCCCATGAGCATGTCGTGGAGCAATAGCTCTTTCTATTAGTTTCCCTGTTGTAAATTTTTGCCACTCACACTATCCTTCATATTAACATTGACTACTCACTACTTCTGCTCCTCACTTTCGATAACTGCTGTTTTTAACCTCAATCAGCCCTCCCCCCCACACCACCACCCAGCACCCCCAAGAGAAATTAAATTAATTCCCTTCAAGATCACTTTCAAAGATTTGATCTTGATCACTTGCTCGCTGCCCTGAATTACCTTTGTCCTCTACCAGCAAATCTGTTTTGGTTTATGTAGACTTAGACAATTTTTTGTTTTTTCTTGTCTGTTCTCTGTAAACCAATTTTTGTTTTTCTCTGCAAAAATTATGTCCTCATATCAGTTGTCTTCTCTTCCTGTTTAAAACCCTAATAGTGTCTCTCCAGAGAGCACTAATCTTTTAGATATATGCCTGATGTACAGTTTATATATCTAGTACATTTTGGTACGTCTGCTGTTTTAGTCTTTAAACTTTCTTTTTGAGGTTTTGAAATTCCTTTCTTTTTCTTTTTCTTCATGCTTTTATATTATCCTACTTGTATTTGTTTATTGTTGCTTGTTGCTATTTGGTGTTTTTTATATTTATATATATATATATTTTTTTTTTTTTTTTTTTTGTTTTGCACTATAGGTATGATTGCAAGTTAGTCATTGTTTAGTGATGCACTGAAATGAAATTCTTCGTCGAAACTGAAAATCAGTTCTGTTTTTCAATCCGCTTTGTTTTTCACATGCTCTGTACTATTTGCATATATTGAAAATGATTGTGAAACTGAAGTGGATAACGGTTTTGTAAGAAACTCTTGTTGTTGATAAAGTCTCATCATTAGGAGATTTTCGATGAACTGGCCAAAATAAAATGGATAACAACATGAATTATAAAGCTGTCTAGAGCTAACTGATGTTGTTATTTCCTAATGTGATTCATTAAAGTAGAATCTATATATATTTAAGTGTTGTTGTTGCTGCTGAAGTTCAATTTCATATTGCTATTGAAATGATTTTATTTAAAAAAAAAAAAAAAAAAAATGTGAACAAGCTGTTGATTTCTGTTACTAAAAATTTCAGTGCATCCCTAAAACTTTTCCCAAAATGACTAATTAAAAATATGAACTGGCTTCGTAATCATACTTACATTGATAATTTTCTCTCCTCCTGTTTTTATGCTGTCTAGGTTCCGTCAGCAGCACATTCACAGACTATAAAGATCCAAAGCGCATCCCCATCTCAACCTGTGGTCACCCCTACACCAACACCCACCCTGTCTGACAGCCCTCAACCTGCCCAAGTTTCTCCCCTCACCCTCGGGCAACAGATCCAGTCTCCTCACCAGCACCAGCAGTCTCGGCCTCCGTCGCAGCCCCAGCCTCAGTCTCAGGCGCAGACTCCCTCACGCTCCTGCACACCTTCCTCTTTACCGCCTCTCTTCATCATACACAATCAGATCGGAGGTTCTCCACAACCACCACAGCCTGCTCCTCCACCACAGCAACAGCAGCCTCAGCAAATACAAGTGCAGCTCCAGCCTCAAGTACTTCCTCAGACTCTGCCTCAGCCTACCACCCTGCAGCCAGACATGCCTCCTTCCTCTTGCTCCCCAAAGCCTCCACAGCCACTTCCTGCACAATTCCAGTTCCAGCCTGCTGCGAGCTCGTCTCCAGCTGCAGTGGTGAAACAGCAGGTGACTGTGGTGCCGGGGCTGACTGCAGAACAGCAGCATCACCTACAGCTGGTCAGTGCGCAGCTGCAGACCATGTCATCCATCACACAGCCCTCTCCTCAACAAAAGCAGCTTTTGGAAAAACTTCACCAGGTATTGCATCATCACCATATCCTTTAATACATTGTTCTATTTGGTTGTGACACAAGTTTGCATTAGAATTAAAAAAACACACATCTTATATAACATTTTTGATGGTTAATTCAAAGTCATATAATCCCTGTTTACACCTGGTATTAAAATGCCTACTCTCCACCTACTGACACAATAAACATTATGGGAAGGGTGCTAACCAGACGGGATTTTAACCTTGCCAGCTGAAGCCATACGTTTGGATTGAAGTCAACAAATATACTGAGCACAGTGTGTTCTAAACGTTTCTGTTTTCTTACTTGCACTTACCATGTGTGGTCTCGCGGGTGTCAGACCAGAAATGAAAGCTGACGCTCTCTGTGTGTTTTCTTGTTGTCTCCGGTTATGTTTATATGCAAATTGCACATGGTTATTTCACCTATTAAGTCAAAACTTCTGAAGAAGCCCATACATTTACCCGCCCATAGACCAGGACAGAAGTGGTCGAAAGTAGACAAAAGAGACTGATTAAAACACCAGGTGTAAACGGGTTTGTGTCTCTCTTGTCCACTTGTGATCCAATCGACCAAAACTAATCTTAATACCAGGTGTAAACAGGGCCATAGAGTAGGCTTTAACATTCAGGTGTCACTGTGGGCAGGGCTACTTTGAAAAAAACAAGGGGAAAACACAAATGGCCATCAAATTCAATTAGTCTCAATTAGTGTAGTGTAGTACACTCCAAATCTGTCTATTACAGATCTCCATAATTGTTATTTTATATCAACTTGATGACCAAGATGATTGTCTATTTGCTTGTGACTTATACAGGTCCAGCAAAACATTCTCCTACAGGCTAAGCAGCAAGCTCAGGCACAAGTCCAGGCCTCTCAGCAACAGGCTACAAACCAGTTCAGTAAAATGCCAGATCCGCCTTCAGTCCAAGCTGCAACTTCAGCGGCCAGTGGCACCATCCAAGCACCAGTCCAGTCCCTTCTGCAACAGAAGTCTGTGCTTGTCAAGTCCTCTACTACAGGTGGGCATCCCATATTTCTATCCTTTAAATGTTTACTTTAAAATAATTCTAAGTTGACAGTGTGTTATCTTAACCTCAGGTGCAAATGACACTCAAGTATTTTCTGCTGTGTCTGCTGGGGCTACAGCGAACCAGGGAGTCACGACTCCAAACCTTGCACAGGCAGTTCAGGTGAGTGAAATGTAGTTAGTATTTTTATTGTAGTTTACAGCGGGACAATTTACCTTTACAGGTATATTAACTTTACTAAGTGGAGACTGATCATTTTGAACACATTCTGACTCTGATTTGCAGGCAAAGCCAGGAGTCATAAGTTCAGTTGGTGGGCTAACTCTAGGTAAAGCAGGTTTGCAGATTCAGGTTTTAGGTGCTGGACTCTCTCAAATGCCTGCACCTCCACCACCTGCTCCTCAAACACAGGTAAAGTTCAAAATCACATTACATAAGACTATTGTAATAAACTGAGCTGGATTGTGTCATATTTGTGGTAATCTTTTGATATTTATTTATTTTCACAGACATCATTAAAAAGGCCCTTTAGTATGGAACCAAGCAAAGAAGCTAGGTAATATACTCATTTACAGAGCTTAAATTGCAAACATGTTATTAGTACAATCTAAGTGACCTGCTAGTTTTTTTTGTTTTTTTTTTAAAGATCAGCCTACTCATGTGCTCATGTATATGTTTGTAGGATGCTGGAACAGCTGCGAAAACAGCAAGGCTCGATTCTCCATCCTGACTACAGCTCTCCTTTCCGCTCATTTGAGGACACACTTCATCGACTGCTGCCGTACCACCTGTATCAAGGCATGGCTTCATCCCCGGGAGACTACCGGAAAGGTAAATTCTCATACCTCTGTGTGAACATCTACAGCACTGTAGTGTGATTTTGTGGGACTGTCTTAGGGGGCCAGTGTGTAACTCTTGCTTTACTCTTGATTCTGTCCAGTGGATGATGAATTTGAGAATGTCTCAAGCCAACTCTTGAAGCGCACACAAGCAATGCTGGATAAATATCGTCACTTGCTTTTTGAAGAATCAAAGGTATAATTTAAATCTCACTCACGTGACCTCTCTTGATATCTGGAGCTTTTGAACCCTGAATTAATTGGTATCTGGTGTGTTTGATACTTTGAGCAGAGGCTGGGTCCCTCTGCAGAGATGGTTATGATTGACCGGATGTTCATTCAAGAAGAGAAGGTTGCTCTGAGTCAGGACAGGGTTCTGGCCAAGGAGAAACCAGGTAATAACCAAGGTTCCAGTACAAGTAAAAGTTGCCATGAAATTGCTTTATAATGCTAATGTCTTTGGTCCTGTTTATAATTCATGTGCTATTGGTAGTGTAACTGTCAGTGTATATTCGGATGTTGCAGTATTTAATCACTTCATCTCTGACTTTTTGCAGAAGAATTTGTGGCCAATTCCTGTTTGCTGGACAGCAGTGCAGTGAGGCCTGTACAGGTGGACCTGAGTTCTGTAAGAACCGCATCATCAGCAGCAGTTGCAGGTCCACCTGCGGCAGCCGCACTTGCTCTTGCTCCAGCCGCGGCTGTTGCCCCTGCTCCAACCACAACCCCTACACCTACTCCAGCTGCTGCCCCCGCTCCTGCTTCTACCCCTGCACCCTTCCCTCCTACCAAGCTGGTGATCAAGCAAGGTGGAGGGGGAGCATCAGTGTCCTGGTCCACCAGTTCAACCCCTACGCCTGCTCCTGTGGTCCGGCCGTCTGTGGAGCCAGTCGCGCCAAGCGCCTCCTTCAGCCGCACTCCGTCCTCCCGCCCTGCTGATGACGATGATGACGTGGCGCTTCCCCAGCGGACCAGCAAACCACCCATCAAGACCTACGAGGCACGCCGGCGAATAGGTTTGAAGCTGAAGATCAAACAGGAGGCGGGGTTTAGTAAGGTGGTTCACAACACTGCCTTAGATCCTGTCCACTCCCAATCCCAACTTACGCCACAACCACCGACCCCTGAGCAGCCCCAGAAAGTCAAACCACATGTAAACCCACCCACCACTGTCATTAGAACTCCACCCCCATCTTCTTACCCCACCCCCTCTTCCACTGTCACTACGGTAACAACACACACAGGTTCCACCTCCACAACTTCCTGTAGTGGGGCTACGCCCTCATTCTCCTCCTGGTCTTCATCATCCCCTTCCACGTCTACAGCGCAGATGAATGGCACTCTGGAACACCACGAGGTAGGTGGGGTGAAACGGAACCCAGCATCCACAGCAACTCCTCCTCTAACCACTTGCCGGCTCCCGCTTCGAAAGACGTACCGTGAGAACATCAGTCCACGTCACAGGCCGGGAGTACCAGGAGGAGGTGGAGATACGTTGCCCATTGTGCCAGCAGGACCCCCTCTTACCTCTTCCCCCCAGCCACAAGGCTCCTCCCCTCAACCTGAACGGACTGTGATAGCCAGTGTGAAACTAGAAAGGCAGGGCGGACATGGGCGGTCTCACCCCCACACAGAGTCGCAGAGCCTTACAGCGGTGGAGGACGTCCTTTACCGTGGCATCAAAAATGCGTACCAACACCACAGAGAGTTCTCAGACAAAGAGGATGAGGATGAGGCTGAGGAAGGTGGTGGTCTGGGGCGGTTGAAGGCCATAGGGAGCAAATACCGAGAGGGAGGAAGGGGTACCTTCAGGATGGATCAGCATGCCCCTGGCCCACCTTCTCCTGGAGAGTCTTCCTGCACAAGAGACTCCTCACTTCCTGCCAAACGCTGTAAGTCAGACTCTCCGGACATGGACAATGCAAGCTTCTCCAGCGGTAGCCCGCCACCCGACGACTCATTGAATGAGCACCTGCAGTGTGCCATAGACAGTATACTGAACCTCCAACAGGGCCCTCCTGGACATGGAGGCTCAGGGAGAGGGGCTTTAGGGAGGGTTCATGGGGCAAACCTGCCTAACCAGCACCAAACCCATCCTTCCTACAGACAGTCCATCCCTCCCCTCTCCACACCTCCATCATCTACCCCCATGTCACAGCATCCACAGGTAGGGGGCAGAGGACAGAATGGAAATCTGGTTTCACAGACGCACAGTAGATAACAGCCCCTTTAGCTGAAGTTGACTGAAAGACTGAAAAGCAGGATGTCAATGGATAGGGGAAGCAAACGGAGACACTTTTCCCATGTTCAGCTGTGTTTGCTTTGTTTGTCTGTGGTTTGTGCTGATGAAACGTGTTCTTTTGGTTTACATATGGCCCTTTAAGTGTACTTTCTAAAGTATAAAAAAGTGCACTTTGATTATGATTTTCAAAATTTTGTCCCTCTTTGTTTTTTCCTGGGACTGTTCCTACGTGAGTTCCCCAATTTAAAGATTTCTCTCAACTCGTGAGAGACAAAATATATCACCATTCATTTAATAAATAATGTTTGTAATTACTGTGACGTATGCAGATTGCAGGAACTTTTTAAGTGATATCATGAAATTTGTCATCAAATAGTAGTTAATTTGGTTATTTTGGAGAATTTGTTTATTTTTTTGAGAGACCAATGAATCACTTGTCCCTTTGTTAGAATGGTTGCTAGAATGGTCCCCCATACCATGTAATTATATTTTTAGGAACTGGTGGTCACTGCATAGAAGCTCATTAATGCATAATAGTATAGTGCTCTGTCTCCCCGAAGACTTCAGGTTTTGGTTATCTAAATACAGGAATTAACAATGAATCATTCACAAACAGAAAATCCACCAGAACTGTAAGAAATTTGTTGACTTTTAAAGCATTCCAGCATCAAGAGCACATTTACAAATCAAACGTACAAACACAGCACAGCAAATTTGGGTGATCCTTCTAATAAAGAAAATGTTCTGGGAGGAATATTATTGCAAGCCTGACAAACAGTCATTTTTGCATCTCTGAAGTGCAGAGTGTAATATGTTCCCAGACACAAAGTCTCCCTCATTCATGCTTTTTTTCTTCTTCGTAGGCATATGTATGTTCAGACACTCGTACACATTTAAAATAGAATCACTGAAAGATATTTGAACCGTTCAGAAGCAAACACAGCGAAAGCAGTGACGTGGAAAAAAGAACAATAATAATGTAAAGAGAAAAAAATAGAACTGTAAGAATTTGAAGTATAGTACTACAGATTAATTTTGTATTGTATTTATTGTGTATAATGACACTTTTTAAAAAAAAAACTGTACATTTAGTAAAACTGTAAATTAAACCTTGCTTCTTTTATGAAACAATCACACCTTTTGTATGCCACTTGACTTGGTTGTTTTTGAGACTGAGCTTATTTGACTTCATTGTGTGTATGTAATGATCTTACTGGCCAGTAGGTGGCATTGGTTAATCGGGTCTGAGTCAGAAAGGAATAACACAGTGCAATATAGATGATCTGCCAAGTCTCTCAAAGGTGGTCTTTCATGCCAGCATCAAGAGTCACGTGAACGTCTGCTGTGCAAACAGATCTCTAGATCAAACAAAAGCCATAGAAATCATAATAGAACATGTTGCCTCATAGAGCAGCATCCACTGAAAGACGAATAGTGCCACTCCCTCATGTTTGCAGGCAGTACTTTATGTAAATGAATGACTCTCCCTATAAAACGCTTGACTCCACCTTAGCATGTGGATGCGCCCCCTCAACTCCCTGTCCCCACCCTGGTTTAAACCCATTGTCATCACTTGCCTAAAACCAATCAGCTGTCCAAGGCTCTCCCCTGCTTCTGCGTCAGGCAGTATTTGAAGAAGAGGTGCAGAGAGAAACGTAGGCAGGGAAGGAGGCAGTACTTGTGTGCATGCCTTAGAGCTGATTTTGCTGCAAGAGACAGAAGCACAAGCAGATCAAGACCTCTCATCTGAAATACACGAAAGATCCGAGAAGAACCGTAACTTGTAACGTTTTACTTGGTGCTACTCTGGTTCCTTGGACAGATTGTTCCTTCTAAGGTACATCCTCACATGTAGAAACACCTCCAGGGCTGGAGAAAAGAGTAGCTAAGGTCAATCATCTCTACAAGTACTTCAATCTGAGATTCGACATTTTCCAGGTAAGAGGACAGATCTTGGAGTTTTTGGAATGTTCCTTTGCTTTGTGTGTTACACTTTAAAAACCCTTTTCTGATTAAATGAAAATGTTTAGAGCAGTTGATGTGTGCATTGTTGAACCAAAAAAAGGATTAAACAGGAGCAAATGCCTCTGGCCTTTCCTCCCTTTACTGGCGCACATCAGTGTTCTGGTTCTGTAATACTTCTGGAAATGAACTGAAGCTCAAGGCTTCTATCAAGAGTCAACTGTCTGTGTTGCAATTGTGGTGAAGGATGCCACAAGGCATTTTTCATCTCCTGCGCAACATGTGAGTTTTATTACATAAAGTCAAATCCCAACCATTAACCCTTTTTACCAAGGCAGCTGTGCTTAAGTTGAACTTTTAATCCGATATACAGTAACTAGTTTCTTTTCAGTTGTTAACAGGCTCTAAGGTTGGCACAACTTGACGTGAGAAGCATACTTCTCTGGAATACATTTACTTCAACTCCATTTTGATTCAGAATAAGTCCACTGGATAAGCAAGAAGCATTAAGTAGGGAGTGTTTCGAATCTACTGCGTGCCAAATACCCATTATGGGAATTAATGCAAAATCCTGTCAGGATTTAACAAGAAACACTGAATATGCTTGTGTCTGACGCATCACTGGTGTATTCAGCCCTTTACGCACTGTAATCCTTCACACATTTAACTTTCCACTGTGAGCCGCAGCTGGAAAACATGGCTCACTTTTTTCAATATACGGAAATAAGTTATGAATGTGTGTTTGTGGACTCAGAGTTTGGGTGGGTGTGTGTAAGTGTTTCCAAAATGAGCACCAACTTTTTCCAGGGACATGCATGGACAATGCACTTAACTTTCCCTCTGGGCTGAAAACGTCTCTTAAGATTCTTTATTTGAAGATAAATGGAAATGTTAGGAATTTTAATGGGAGCAAGGCCTTCTAACCAAGAAATTATTCAAATTAAATATATAGTTAGAAAAACTAACTAATATTGTTCTAATGTTTTATTTCCTTTTCAACTTTCCGTTTTCATGTTTTCTTTTTTTCAGGCAAAAAAAGTCATTTACTAAAACAGAAGAAATCCGGGGGGTCAAAAGTTATATAACATTGTATACTATAGTTTGCTTTATAACTCCAGCAAACCACTGTAAACCTTCAAGGCAGAACATTTGGGTGCATTACATTAATACTGTAAGCAAGAGAAGAGTCTTTACAGTCATCCCAGAGGACACGTAAACAGTGCAAAACACAGCCATAAATTAACTGCAAAGGAAACTCTAAATACTCTCACAAGTTGCACGATGTCACGCTGGGGACGCAAGAATGTCAAAAAGGCCCCGGAGGTGATTAGGACAGTGACCGAGGGCCTTAAGTCACTCTATCGAAAGAAACTCCTGCCTCTGGAGCAGTATTACTGCTTCCATGACTTCCACTCACCGAGTCTGGAGGACGCCGACTTTGACAACAAACCTATGGTGCTAGTGGTTGGACAGTACTCCACAGGAAAGACCACTTTCATCAAGTAAGTCAGTTCACTAACGCTTTTTTATGGGGTTTAAAGTAACATTCATCAGGAGTTAAAACATGTCAATGGCAGTTAAGGGCTTGAATTGTGGAATTAGTCCACTCATGGTTTAGGATCTTGGGAGCTATACACTCTACTACATTACATTCCCTTGAACTCTGTATTAAATCTAACTGTTATTCAAATTCAAATTAGATAATTTAGTGAATGCAAATACATTTATCTGAATTTAAACAGCAGTTCCACGGTGTTTCGTTTGCTCTATAGAAGAAAAACCACAAGGTTATTAAAGATTATCATTTCAACACAGTAACCATGGTTTTGTTCTGTCAACACAGGTATCTGCTGGAACAGGACGTCCCAGGGAGTCGTATAGGGCCGGAGCCCACCACTGACTGCTTCACCGCTATCATGCATGGAGACGTGGAGGGGCTCATTCCTGGAAACGCCCTCATAGTGGATCCCAACAAACCCTTCCGCAAGCTCAACCCCTTCGGAAACACCTTCCTCAACAGGTGAATAGATTCATACAGGCAGATGTTACACTGAGCTGCTATGTAGGACATGACATGAGAGATGAGAGTGGGTTGTGTGAAAGAATGCGTCAACTGATCCGTCTGCTTACACTGGGCACGCAGGGAAGATAACAGAGAAACAGTGTGTTAGTTTTCGCTCTACGGAATTTCAAGTGTCCGTGCCAAATTTCTAAGGGAGGAGGGACTTTCCTTATTTGTGGAAAACTTGTGGAAGGGAGAGATATCACAAGAGAGGGCAATGAGCGCTAATGTGCCAAAAGCAGAGCTGTAATGTGTGATGACGTAGAAGCGTCAGAATCAACCAAAGGTTAAAGAGAAGACTTCATTTCAAAGCTTGTCTTTCCAACAGAAAATATTTGGGAGTTTTTCATTTTCTGAAGAAAATGGATAGTGCACAATGCTAGACTGTTATGGGTGGTTGCCAGGACATTGCGACGAGGTTGCTAAGGTGATGTTGAACAAGATTTAGCTTGTTGCTACATGGTTGTAAGGGTGTGATTGCTTAAGGCTGAGTCGAAACTACGCCGTAGCTACGTTGTAGGCTGTGTGTAGCACGCATAGCCTATGGCGTAGCCTGACGTGCCAAAAATGTAACGACGCATCAATTATATGCAGACTGCAAGCGCTGTGATTGGTCTGCTAGAGCCCCTACTTCAGGTCAAAAAAAAAAAGAGTACGATAACATTGCATTTCCTCATACATCTCTGGACACTGCCTACTAGTGGTCTGCATGTGTAATTGCACGTCGACTTGGACAATGAAGCACAAGTATAAATGAAAACCGATGAGTAGCCTACGGCGTCGGTCCAACACAGAAGTATAAATCAGCCTTTAGTAACCTGGTTACATAGAAAAGGAACAGGATGATTAAGCTATCATTCACGTAGCACAAATGATATGGGATGCGCCCAAGTTTATCTGTTTCTTTTATATGTTTTTAAAAATGTCATGTGGTATAAAAGTCAACTAAACAGTAATAACATATTTTAGTTACACCTTGAACACATTTTAGTGTAAATTTTACTGTAAAGTTTTACGATTTCAAGGTAAACATCTTTTAGGAATATTATGAATTATTAATTCATAAATATCATGATATTTTACCATCTTGACTAATCTTGCATTGTCTTTAAAAAATTTAATTATCTGATATTTTAAGAAACTTGACAAAAAAATTTTCAAATATTAAAAAAGCGGTGAAGCATAAATAATATAGAAATAATGATATATTATGCCAAACTAATTAAAAGGATCAATTAATTATGATATCGCCCTGACATTTTTTAATTCATGCCACTCCAAAATATTAAGAAATTATCATCATAGAAGAGGTGTATTAAAGTCATTGCATGTACGAATTGCATTTTTATTTTTATATTTTGAATAACTTAATAGATCTGGACAAAAAAAAAGAGCACTGATCCTAATATTCAGTACAAATCTCCAACCCTCTGTATGAACAATGGCAGTGAAGCTTGCTTTAGCAAACTCCACTTATTTGGTGAATTAAGACAGAGCAACGTCTGGTATTGAAATACCAGGCAGTAGCCAAACAGTGTGAGGAAACTAAGCTGAAGTTCAAGTCCAGGTCATCTGAATACCTCAGTCTTCTCATTAAACTTGCCAAGAGAGTTTCAACATAATTAGCTTGTAGTTGTCTGTCAACACCAGAGAGGGCACTGTTTTGAGCGCCAGAGAGTCTTTATCAGATCCAGTTTTTCCCTGGTCTCTTTGGGTGTATTTTTGCAAACATGTTTTGAGAACTTCTTTTCGCCTACTTCCTGCCCAGGGAAACAGTCCACTCATTAAACTCTTTTAAAGCAGGAAGAGACCATGTTTTTTTATGCTGCAGATCATTAGTGGCAAGTATTGTTTGATTTTGGCAGCGCTGGTTATTTTCCCTCAGGAAGCCCTGTGTGTTTCAAGCACCACTTCCACACAATGGATCAGCCTGGGAGGACTGACGCTAGAAGTCTGCTTCTTAGATCACACACAACAGCTGTGATAGGAGTAATGGATTTTTTTTTTCCAGCTTTTCTCAGGGGGAAAGTGATTTTAACTAAAGAGCTCCTGAATGTTTGATAATTGTGCCGTGTCCTTTTAAGGAATCTTACACCAACTGTTTTGTGCATAAGATGTAGATGAGACGTACAGTGGCTCTGAAGAATATTTGGGCAGTTTTGGACATGTACGCATGTTTTAAAATAGTTGTATTAGTTAATAATTTTAGTGGATGTGTGAAGTTCCCCTCAAGTCAACATGATTGTGCTGTCTTTCTTTAAAATAAATGCCACTCAGTTTGATATTTTGTGTAATGTTATAAGACATTTGTGCATTTTTAAGTGTGAATATTTTGGGGCAACTGTGGCTTAAAACAGCTGGCAAAAAAAGACGAAACACGCAATGCTGTATTTAAAATATATCAGCTTAGCATCTGTACTTGACTTACCCATTCACTGAATGCAAAACAAAATCTGTTTAAACATTGTCCCTTTCTCTGACAGATTCCAGTGTGCTCAGCTGCCCAACCAGGTCCTGGAGAGCATCAGCATCATTGACACCCCAGGCATCCTGTCCGGGGCCAAACAGAGAGTGAGTCGAGGTAAGGTTGACTGAAAAAGTAGGGAGAAGGGTTTGGGAGTATTTTCAGCCAAATTTTAAATCAATTTCCCACTTAAAATTCAACTTAAACTGGTCTATGTCTCTTTAATTTAGTGTTTATTAGATGAGAACATAGTCCCCTGTGAAAATTACAAACTCACAATATGTCTTTCAAACTATTTTACCACAAAAATTTTGAAAGAACATTCTGTTAAAACAGTAAAAACTGAATTAACCCAATAAAGACCCCAGAGAAACCGTATATGTTAGGTACTAATTGGTGTCATCATAAATAAAAAGGATAATACTGATCTGAGACCTTTTTCAAAGTAAATAACAGATGATACATTTTCTAGGCTCTCCCACAGAGAACATCTTTGGGTAATCTTAGCTTATCAGTGTTGCACCTCACTAGTCGATGTCTGCTTTTTCTCACATATTTTCCTGCCTTACAGCATTTGCAGTGACGCAAAGAATGGGAAAGTGAGCCATAAAGGTGTGACAGGGAGAGGAAAGGGAAAGAATGTAAAGGAATGTTAGGGGGATGTATGAGGCACTTGAGTATTCAAATGTTGTCAAAACAATTGTAGCATAAACTGTTGACAACATTCACACAAAATCACCTAGAAGACTGTTAAAGAGCTAATAAGGTCTCAAAATTTGAAAATAGTCTCAATAGAGCACAACAGCTGGGTTCAAGATTTACAATCCACAGAACAGAGGTAGCCAACTCTGCTTCTGGAGAACTTCCTTCCTGCGAGTGTTTAGCTCCAAACCTAATAAAAAATGCCTGAACCAGTTAATTTAGGTGTTCAAGATTGCTTGAAAATTACAGGCAGGTGTGTTAAAGCAAGGTTGGAACTGATGTTAGCAGGAAGGTAGCCCTTCAGGATCAGGGTTGGCTACTCCTGCCGTAGAGAAACAGCAATAACATCCCAATCTAGGGGTAGCCAACCCTACTCCTGGAGGGCTACTTTCCTGCAGAGTTTAGCTCCAATATAATCAAACAAACAAACCATAACCAGTTAATCAAGGTGTTCAGGATTACTTGAAAACAACAGGTAGGTGTGTTGGATAGGTATGGAAGAGAAGTGTACAAGAAGGTAAGGTTGGCTTCCCATGGTGCAAAGCTTTCAAGACAGACCTGCCATGAGCTCTAAGGTTAAGGAATAGTGTATCTTCTCTAGAACCCATAATGCAGTCTCAGTTTACCTGAAAAGAGAATTCGATGTTAGCATGGAAACAAGGCTTTGATTTGTTTATATCATTTGTAATACTTCATGGGATTAGTTCATTCCCTTACAAAAGAATTTTAGTACATTGTCTTTTACCTTTTTTCAGATTTACAAATACTCTCTCGGTTTGAATCAAATCAGAGCTGGTGTGTCTGATCAGAGTTTTTTGAGATTCCTATGGAGAAAATGAATGAGAAAAATACTTTTGAAACCAAGCCTGAAATCATGGGTGGTCACTGTTGCACACTACTGTTGTTAATCTTCTCTTTTATTCAGTTAGTTGATTTTCTGCTACCTCATCTTTCTTTTTGTAGGATATGACTTCCCAGCAGTTCTCCGCTGGTTTGCTGAGCGCGTGGACCGGATCATTCTTCTCTTTGATGCCCACAAGTTGGAGATCTCTGATGAATTCTCAGAGGCAATCGGGGCCCTCAAGGGCAATGAAGACAAACTCCGTGTTGTGCTGAACAAGGCTGATATGATTGATACCCAGCAGCTCATGCGAGTGTATGGAGCTTTAATGTGGTCTCTGGGGAAAGTGTTTGGTACTCCTGAAGTTCTGAGAGTCTACATCGGGTCCTTCTGGTCTGAACCTCTTATGGTGACCGACAATCGCAAGCTGTTTGAGTTGGAGGAGGAAGATCTGTTTGCTGATATCCAGAATCTGCCACGCAACGCAGCCCTACGAAAACTTAATGACTTGGTCAAGAGGGCTCGTCTTGTGAGGGTATGTTAATATATCATTTAATGACTTTTTGTTGGAACTTTCATATCAGAAGGTAAAAATTATTTAATGTAAACACTTCAAAAGGATTCAAAATTCTGTCCGCATTTATTCACCCTTGTGTCGTTCCAAATCTGCATGACTTTTTTCTTCTGTGGAAGATTTTCTGAATAATATCTCTATTTTGTGTTCACTGGGGTGCTTTTCTCATAGGTACATGCCCATATCATGAGTTACTTGAAGCAAGAGATGCCATCTGTCTTCAGGAAGGACAATAAAAAGAAGAACCTGATCTACCAGCTCCCGGTCATCTTCTCTAAGATTCAGCTACAGCATCATATCTCTCCAGGAGACTTCCCCGATTGTTCCAAGATGCAGGTTAGTGCAACCTCCTGATCCTTGTATTGAGTTTAAAACACTACTTTTCTTGCTTGACAAAGCTTTGCTTGACTTTCCTTTCTGCATTTATTGTGTAGGAGCAACTAATGGCACATGACTTCTCCAAGTTTAAAGCCCTGAAGCCCAACCTGATGGCTATGCTGGATGAGCTGCTGTCTAACGACATTGCCAAACTGATGCCCCTTCTTAGGCAAGAAGAAATAGAGGCTGGGGTCCAGCTTGGGGTCCAAGGTGGGGCCTTCTTGGGAACCCGTGCTGGACCCTTTATGGAAGGGGACCCCTTTGGCGAGAACGCGGATCAAAATGGTGAGGTGGGTGAGGAAGATGAGGAATGGGTGGTGACAAAGGACAAGCCCAAGTATGACGAGATCTTCTACAACCTAGCACCAAACGAAGGCAAACTAAGTGGCACCAAAGCCAAAGATTGGATGGTGAGCACACGGCTGCCCAACTCCGTGCTGGGCCGCATCTGGAAGCTCTCGGATGTGGATCGTGACGGCATGCTGGATGACGAGGAGTTTGCCCTGGCCAGCCACCTGATTGAGGTGAAACTGGATGGCCATGGGCTGCCCCCTGAGTTGCCTGCCCGTCTCGTGCCACCGTCCAAGCGCCGACAAAAAGGCTCTGATGCTTAGACAATGCAGCAATGCACCCACGATCAACTGATCCTTTTCCGCACTTCCAGCATGTTGTCCAGCTCCACAGCTGCTGCAATGCATCTCCGTTCACTGTATTTTGGTGCCTTTTTGTACTTTGGTAATTTTGTAACATGCAATTAATGTCTTGCTATGTATTCTTGGTTCAAATGCAATAATGCAAAAATTCCCAGCTGGAAGCCAAAGAGAATTGTGATAAACCAAAGACTGGTCTCAGTAATTTGGAAGGAATGTCGCATCTGTTGCCATTTTTTCCTGACAGTAAAATCATATGACATCACATCCAGAAATGCTTTACACATGACTCAGTTCATAGAACTTACAATGACTCCTGTACTAAGGGATAGCAAATAAACTCTTGCAGATAACAGACATTCATTTTTATCATTTAGCATAGAAATCTATAGACTTGGCTTTACACGCTTTTCCGTTTGGCTTTTAATGTTGTAGTCAACAAAATCAGAATGTGAAGTCAAGGCAAACACTCAAAACTCTGAAACTGCTTTGAAAGAAGACCTGAGGAGGCAAGTTAAAAGTTTGTTTTTAGAATCAGTTTACTAGAATGTTGCTGTCTTTGCCTTCAAAATTGAAAAAGAAATATGCTTTATATGTGATCAGTTTTATTGTTTTCCTTTTTTGTATTGACTGAGCTCTATGCATACTATGAAAGACTGTCACAAGATATATATATATATATATATAAAATCAGTGTCATACATGTTAAAGCAAAATGTGGACATTTCTTACTGACTACTGTAAACAGTTCCACTGAATGCTTCAGTTAACCAATGTTTTCACAGTAAATATATTGAGCTGAATAAAGACCCTTTGACTTTTACCTGTTTTGTTTTAAAAAGATCTTTTTACAACTGCACTGAAAAAGCATAGCATTAAACTTTGAAGAACAAGAACAAACGAATTGTCCCAAGTAACAGGGCGGAGAAAATGCAAAGCTAAAAATAAAATGAACAGAAAATTTTCAGCAAAGTTTTCACTGAAACTTTGCTGAAAAAAAACAGACTGTTAAACATTTCAAAGCCTATCTGGTATGGTTTCTGTGGAAAGAGCCTTACGCGAATCTTGAATTTTTGGGAAAGGAGACATACTAGCAGACAGAAAGGCTGCAGTCTTGCGCACACATATGCTGTACAGTTGCTCGGTGACAGGCCAGATAAACAGTGAGTCACAGAACTCCCTGCCAAAACCCCATACCACCATTTTCCATCTTCCAGTACAACCACCCGTTCCTCTCTCCGCTTATACTTTCCAGCTCTGCATCATTCCAGAGACTCCATTATAATCTTGCTCAATGCCTATGCCTGTTTTTCCTCTTCCCTCATACAATCCCACAACCTGTGAGAGCATTGTGTGTGTGTAACCCTTCAGGTTTATAAAGAAAGAGAGGAAGGGTATCTCCCCGTTTCCTCAATTTCACCATGGAAAGAAACACAAATGAGAAACAGGGGCAATCCACCCATCGCTCCATTGCTAGCTGGTTTACATTGTGACTCAGTGGGGAAGAATGTGGTGGGATGGGCTTGAAGGAGTTATTAATATCTCTTTTCCTCGGGTCCGTTAAGTTTTCTAAAGTGCAAGTTCAGGCCTTCGACGTGATCTCTTTATGGAAGACGATAACATCCCCCTATTTGGACTTTTCTTCATGGCTGGTTTCAGTCCTGAACTCTGCAAGTTTCCCAGTGTGTGTGGTGACAGAGTAACAGAGGCTGTGTGAACATGCAGGCATTTGAGATCCACCTCATAAAAATTGAGCAAGTAAACACAAATCATTATAATCATCTGCAGCTTATGCTGAAGCTCCTAACAAATTCCTTAAACAAAACCAGGTGGTTAAAGTATTTGAGGGTAAAAGAAAACGCAAATATATTGTCCATTAAACAGAGAAAGTACGTATTTTAGTCAATGTCAGTATAACAATATTCCCTTGGGACACAATGGCATGTAATTTTCCATAAGCCTCTTACCAAGCGTCTGAATGTGTTCACATACTCTCTCTCTCTATGTGAACTATAACACATTTATGAGGGAAAAAAGGAGTTACATAAAGTCACCAAACACGTGGCAGTCTCTTGACTACATAGCAACCACAGAGACGGGGAAAACATGCACAATATTTTTACATGTCGTGGACACCGCCTCCACGCCGGGATTCCCTCACAGACCAGCACACTGGGGTCTGTTTGTACGTCACCATGCCTACATGGGGAATTCCTCACAAAGATGCCCCACAAACAGCATGCTAGCAGGGCTAGTTATTTCACATTTTCAGAGTGCGTCCTCTGGTGGACATTTACAGAGACCGCACTGTAATCAGAAGTAGGACATTATAATTTGTTTATCATTTTTAACCCATTGTAGTGGTTAGTTTATGAGAATATTCGACGGTAAGTGTCAAAGAGTGCAGACTCTTCCACACTAAAACACACATCTCACTTTCAAAAGTTTAAAACCCTATAAAGCCTACTGTCTGTACCATATTTTGATCGACATGATGATTTTTTTTAATTGCAAACAATTAATAGATAACATTAATGAAATAGATTGTATCACAGAATGTATCAACAATACTTCCAAAGTCAAACAATACTTCCAATGACCGTTAAAAGAGAAAGATACATTTAAATAGCTTTTTTAAGAACAAAGTGATTAAAAGAACACACACACACACCAAAACAAGTATCAATCACGGAACATGCAAGATCTCATCATATCTCTTCAAAAAAGAAATACAATTTTTGTTATTAATTATTCTTAATGATTTGATTAAATGTTCTACTTTACATAAGAAATCTATAAAAGTAGGTATTTTCTTAAGAAACCTTTGTTTGTGAAAATAGAATTTTGCCACAAGGATAAGAAAGTTAACAGTAGATTCTAAAGATTTGTTTTGGTTTTCAAAAAAGCAAACAACATCCTTAATGTGTAAATTACAGTTCATATTAACTTTAGAAAAACAATAGGAACTCAAATCTTTCCAGAAAAGTGATGAAACATTACATGAGAAAAATAAATGACAAATATCTTCACTTTCTTTTTTACAGAAGGTGCATATATCAGCTACATCACAAAATTTTGACACAAGAGCATTACAAGGGTATATATTATGCAAAATTTTAAAATGCACTTCTTTCACTTTATTGGGTATACAGTATTTACATGGTAATAATAACCATGTTTTCCTCCACTGAATGTTATCTATTTTAGAACCCCCCAAAAATTTCCCTTTTGGAGAAATTGAGTTTCGAGATTGAGAAAGTTGACGAATAAATTTATTATTACATTCTTTACTTAAAAGCGAAACACCTCCCAAACATAACTGTGAAAGTTGTTTTGAGCATGTCTCGTGGGAAAGGGAAGCTTATTAGACATATTAATCCATCAGGAATCGCCTTTATAAAAGTAGATTCTTTAAATGGAACAGGACATTGATGGATATTCATAAAACATTCATAAGATAACAAATCACCATTAGAGTTGAATAGATCAGCAAAAAAAAAAAAAAAAAAAAAAATGTTTTTATTAAACCATTTATCAAAGAAGACTAATCTATTTCTAATTTTAATATCCAAATTATTCCATAAGATGGTTTTGCGGGGAAAACTTGTGGTTGTAAACCAGTTTCCAGGCTAACATAGCTTGTTGATGAAATCTGGCCAGTTTAACAGGTCATTTTGATCGACATGATGAGAAAACTGTTGTAAACAATCGTCTCATGATCTGCTCTCTGATTGGTAGTTCATACCTTTTCAAGTAAAAGTTTTTTTTGTTGTTGTTGTTGTTTTTAGAAAACCATGCTAAAAAATATTTGTGCTCATTTTGGGCCTTTGAATAAAATTGTTGTGATAAATAAAACATATATGCAAACTTTTTAAATATATATATATATATATATATATATATATATATATATATATATATATATATGTACGTATCAGTGGCGAGCAGTGACTTTTTTTAACCAGGTATGCTGGGTTGTGACTCATGTAAAAAAATGTGGCCGATGCAGTTATGTTGAATGGGTTTATAGCTAATATGCAAGACGTAGAGCCACAAATCTAGGCCCTAGCCCGGCCCGTGTCCGACAGCTTGTCAGAATTTTCGGCCCGAGCCCGACTGGAGTCCGTTTTTTTCAGACCTTTTCAAGTAAAAGTTTTTGTTGTTTTTTTTTTTTTTTTTAGAAAACCATGCTAAAAAAATATATATATATACGACGGCTCTTGTCTCCGTGAATACAGTAAGAAACTATGGTAACTTTAACCACATTTAACAGTACATTAGCAACATGCTAACGAAACATTTAGAAAGACAATTTACAAATATCACTAAAAATATCATGGATCATGTCAGTTATTATTGCTCCATCTGCCATTTTTCGCTGTTGTTCTTGCTTGCTTACCTGCATAAAGTCTGTTGATTCGACTGTGCTGATCCAGATGTTAATACTGGCTTGTCTAATGCCTTGAACATGAGCTGGCACATGCAAAAGTTGGGGGCGTACATATTAATGATCCCGACTGTTACGTAACTGTTATGTTGAGATTCGCCTGTTCTTCAGAGGTCTTTTGCACAAATCAAATTTACATTAAGAAGGAGGAAACAATGGTGTTTGAGACTCACTGTATGTCGTTTCCATGTACAGAACTCTAATTATTTAACTATACCGAGGTAAATTCACCTTTAAGGTTTCAAATAAGTTTTGGGAGAATACAGTGTCAAAATGTGGGTGAAATAATGTTCCATTGTCACTCCACTTATATTTATGTACAAATTGAAACAAAAAATTATTCTGACCTGTGCTTATTAAAATAAGAGCATATAAATAAAATAAAATAAAATCTTGCTGATAGTGGCAAATTTTAAAAATGTAAAATTACAAGTAATTAGCATTTGGGGTAAAAGTAATTAGTCTTTAATATGGCATAAATACATTTTTTGTTGTAAATATCCCTGACAAGATTGTAACACTCAATGACATTTTCATGGGTGTCTTCTGTAATCATGGTAAAAATGTATGATATTTAATTTTTGCTCAGAAAAAAACAAAAAACAAACAAACAAATTAAACAGGACATATTCTGATGTATTGAAAAACAAAAACAACAATTCAAAGCTGTATTACACTTATTGTTTTGATGCTTGAAACCCCTTTTTCGTCTTTGACCCATATATATTATGTTTAAAAAAAGATTTTTCTGATTATTATTTAACAAGTTAGGTTTTACAGGGTTTAATTAAGTGTTCTATAAAAAAATAAAACAGCTCAGTGTAATACGAAATTTTTACTGTAACTTTCAGTACTCAAAAGGCATTGGAAATAAATAAATTAACATTTTATTAGGGTACTTCAAAAATACATGCATGTATTTATCTGAACTCAACTTTTATTTTGAAATGAAGCGGTAGACACCAGACAGACATGTTGGAAGTTTCCGCAGGGATGTGTTGATGTGGCTGGATTCCATAGTCTGCCGCTAAAGTTGTAACTTACTGTAAACATTATTCATGGATAACTCCGGTAAAGAAAAAGAGGCCATGGCTCTGATGGCAGAAGCCGAAAAGAAAGTGAAATCCTCGCAGTCGTTCTTTGGCTCTCTGTTTGGGTAAGTTTTCTAACTTTTAATATACTGCTGACAGGCAAACCGGGTAAACAGATAGTTAGCATGCTAGCCAGTTAGCTGTCAAACACAAACTTTATGTAAGTGAATATCATAGTGAAATAAAACTCTAAAAACATTTTCTTCTGTCATATGAGATTGTTTGGATGTTCATCGTAAAACCACATTGAATTTTAATCGTCTGAAAGTTTAGTTTAGTTAGAGCAACGGCTAATTGTAATAAATCTAAATATTGTCAGTATAAATCTTTTGTCTGTGTAAATCTAACGTTATATCTGTGTCTTTATATTGTAAAGGTTGAGATCTAGTCTTGTGATCTGGCGATGTACTATCATAAAAACTAATGATGAAATAGTCTGGCGATGAGACAGTGAAATGAAGTCAGCTGACATCCACTTGAGCCCGTTACAACATTACTGAACATGAACGATGATCAACACCAAACCCGTAATGGAGGTATATATACACACTGCCCTCCAAACGTTTGGAAACGCCCTAGAAAAGTGGGGTTTTGGACAATATTGGCATGAATCCTTTTTAATTTGTGATAATTTTGCACTGATAAGGGACAACACAAACTATGAAAACCTATTTTATTACATAAACAGTTTATACATAGAAAAAACTTAGCTTTCCGATACATAAAAATATCCACCATTAGCAGCTATCTGACCTAAACTGGGTTCTAATTGGTTAATTTTATTCTAAACTTAATTGGCAATCAGTTGTTGAAGCTATTAAGGTGTGCTGACCCAAAAATCTTTTACAAACCTGGGCCAAGTTTAAACCAGTAACCAGGCATCACAGCTGGCAAAGGGGCATGTCTGACTTTGACATGTATATATTGCCATTATTATGTAATCAAAATGAAAATAATTATTGCTGGTCTTCAATGATAATGTCAAGTTACTTTAATGTATTTGCACCAAAAAATAAGGATTTATGCTGATATCATCCAAAACCACAGAGGTGTTTCCAAACTTTTGGAGGGCAGTGTTTATATATATATATATATGTACAAACCCATATTCATAGATAGATAGATAGATTAGAAAAAACATGCGAGTATTAAAAACGATACAGCAGGTTTTTGAGGAATGTTTACTGATACATCTCTCAATCATTCCAATTAAAACTACAGAGCTTTGAGGTGTTTCTCTAGTATGAGCTCCATATTCTCACTATACCATACTATATGGACAATAAAAGCCTGATGTATCAGATGTAATAAATATAACATATTCAAACTTTTTTTTTTTGATTTTTGAAAAATATTTTGTTTAAAGGTTCATTACACTGTTCCATTTCAAAAGAATATATAGAATATATGAACATTCATACCAACAAAATATATCAACTAATCAATACTAATTGTAATATTTTGTTCCCTTGTTTTAGTAAAATCTAAAAGAGGAAACAAATTAGTTCAACGTGGCCATGATTTACTAAAACGAGGGAACGAATTGCTAAATCGTGGCCACGGTATACAGTACTGTGCAAAAGTCTTAGGCACGTCAGTATTTTCACCCCCCAGAAAAAGGTTTTAAGCCAGTTATTTATATCTTTTGCTGTAGTGTGTCAATAGGAAATATCCGTTGAAATTTCCAAACATTCATTTTGCCATTAATTGTAATAATCCAGTGAGATTTTTGACACAATAAGACTGATAACAGCCGGTGCTCCACATGGAGCTCACCATCATCAAATCCGTCTGTGATTACATGAAGAAACATAAGAAACTGAGACAAACCAAATCCAGAAGAACTGTGGCCGTGTCTCCAAGAGATTTTAAGAAACCTGCCTCCAAAGCTACCTGAAAAATGATGCCCAAGTGTACCTGGACAAGAGCTGTTTTAAATGCAAAGGGTGGTCACACAAAATATTGTTTTGATTTAGTTAATATAAATTAATTGATAAATATTAATAAGTATTTTTTAAAAACATCCTCACTTTACAGCATTTTTACACAAGTGCCTAAAACTCTTCACAGTACTGTATCTTTGCAGGCAGGTTTCTTCAAGCATCTTAGAGACACGGCCACAGTTCTCCTGGATTTAGTTTGTCTCAGTTTCTTATGTTTCTTCATGTAATCACAGATGTGGAGCACCGGCTGTTGTCAGACTCCTTGTGTATTCAAAAATCTCACTGGATTATTACAATTAATGGCAAAATGAATGTTTGGAAATGTGAACGGATATTTCCTATTGACACACTACAGCAAAAGATATAAATAACTGGCTTAAAACCTTTTTGGGGGGGTGAAAATACTGACGTGCCTAAGACTTTTGCACAGTACTATAAATATTTTTTGTCCGCATGTCATGTGTGGGGCTCTTATGGAAGGCGATTGGTTTGAAATCATCATTCTAAGGGGCTGTTTACAATGTTGTAAACTAAAAACTAAACTTTTTATGCGTTTTGGCCATTCATTTACAGTGTTTTGGGGGCCTGAAAATGCAAACTTTTAAAAAGTTAAAAAAAAAAACTTAATTTTTGAAAACGATACCGTTATCGTCTGTGTAAACTACAAAAACGTGAATTTGTGAAAACGGTGATGTTGCGCACGTGTATTACGTGTTCAATCTATAGGCACAAAGTGACATCGCCAACTACTGGCCTGGCTTGAATAATACAGCATTTTTAGTCGTTTTCGCGGATCCGTGTGAACGGGGATTGTTTTGACAATGTTGTTGCCTGTACGTGAAAAACATTTCCGTTTTTAGTACATTGTTGTCATGTTATATCGTTATATTTTACCAGGGGCTCTTCAAAGATGGAGGATGCTTGTGACTTGTATGGAAGGGCTGCAAACATGTTCAAGATGGCCAAGAACTGGAGTGGTAAAGACATACATTTAGCTTCAATATAAATAACATTAACAAGTCTACTTGTGACTTTTGTCATTTTGTCCATTTTGTTCCATTTACATGAGTGAATGAAACAAAAATGCATTTCATTTCTAAATGAGAAAGACGTTTGTGTGTGTTAAAGCTTATAGTCTATGTATGTCTATTTAATATTTGCATTTTGTTGTGTGAATGTGTTTGTTAGCTGCAGGAAATGCTTTCTCTCAGGCGGCTCTCCTACACCTGCAGATGCAGAGTAAACACGACGCTGCCACAAACTTCATTGATGCCGGCAATGCCTTTAAAAAATCAGACCCTCAAGGTATTCATCTGAATGTCACGTTCATTATTTTCCATTTCTCAACATCCAGCTACTATTAACAAGTTTGCGTTGGGCCTCATTCATTAACCATGCATTCACATGAACTTGTGTGTGAAATCTCAAATCTGCGTACAATTTTTCATGAACAAATCATGATTCAACTTTTGTAGTAAAATTTATTCTGAATTTTGACAAAAAATGTAGGAACAACTGAAACCACAAGCACACAAAAAAATCACTTACTCTGAGTGGCCTTATAAATGTGTTAAGATTAGGCCTAAATTTTATACATAGATATTTCATCTTGAGTACTTGTATATAGATAGACTTCTAGTCAAAAGATTTTTTTTAATGTTTTTGAAAAAAGTCTCTTATGCTCACAAAAGCTGCATTAATTTAAATAAAAATACAGTAAAAGTAGTAACATTTAGAAATATTATTACAAATTAAAACAACTGTTTTGTTTTTTAATATATTTTAAATGTAATTTATTCATGTTACGTTAAGTTTTTGCTTCTTCATATTTTTGTGGAATCTGTGATACACTCCCATTCAAAAAGAAATACTTTTATTCAGCAAGGACACATTAAATTGATCAAAAGTGACAGTAAAGGCATTTACAAAAGATTTCTATTTCCAATAAATGCTGTTCTAGTGAACTTTCTATTCATCAAACAATCCTGAAAAAACTGTTTCATGGTTTCCACAAAAATATTAAGCAGCAATAAATGTTTTCAACATGATAATAAGAACCATTATTATAGAGCACCAATAAAAATAAGCAGCAAATCAGCATATTAGAATGATTTCTGAAGGATCATGTGACACTAAAGACTGGAGTAATGATGCTGAAAACTGTAATAATATATAATATTTTACAAAATTACTGTTTTACTGTGTTTTAGATCAAATTCAGCCTTCGTATCATGAGAGACTTCTTTCAGAAACATTTTAAGCATATCTCTAGTGTGCAACATATGTTTGTTGTGAGTGACAAAAGACTGCAAAGCAGAGTTTGAGTAGAAAGCTCTTATTTGGAGATGGTTTGAGTGTGTTTTAAGCAAATGACTAACCTCACACATGTGGTCACTTTTAAAATGAGGTTAAAAAAAATTCATATGCATTGTGAATTAGGACATTTTTCATGACAAGTTCTCCTGTGAGTACATAAAATTCACACATTTACTAGTGAATGAGACTAGGGCTGCAACTAACGATTATTTCAATAATCGATTAATCTGTCGATTATTTTTACGATTAATCGATGAATCGGAGGGAAAAAAACATTAATTTTATTACTTTTATTCAAAAACAGAAATGACAGTGCACATTCACAGTGCAAAAAAATCCTCAGAACATGCAAAAACAGGTTGCTCTTTTAACATCCCTGAGCTGTTAAAGCAATAAAAAACAAAAAACAAATGGACTAACACAAAAAACATACACATGTTTACATCTGCCAAACATATAGGGTTTTTTTTTTTTTTTTTAAATAAAGTGCACAAAAAGATGTATATTTTTGTTTAGCTTAAGATGACCAAGTGCTATAAAAAACTTTAAAATGAAATTTAAAAAGTACAACAAACAAATATATTTGTCAACAATAACCGATATGGGACAAAGCACAGAATAAATACATGACAACAGATCAGTGTTAATTTTGACAGCAAATTTTGATTTAGTTTTAGTCATAGTCTTTTGGATTTTCACTTACGCGATCAAAGTGTATGCCACTGATAAGCATTGTAAATGCAGTATTACAGTACACACATACCAATTAAACGCGCAAGTCTCCTCTCGTGTCCTCCTCACTGGACGAGGCAATATCACTTTCGTTTTGCTTTCAGATATCTATTTTATAGATGCCATCAATGCTTTTATCTTTCTAGATGTAATTACCAAAATCAAAACAGTCCATAAACCTTAAATCCTCACGAAAACTTCGGTCAAGCCAGTTCGCGCCTCAACCTGAGAGATCAGCCTCCTTACCTAAAAGTTTCAAATTCTCGGTTTCTGAATGGACGGTTTGGCTTGATTGACATTCGGGCATGATGTATATACCATCGACCTGTCCTAAAACGTTAGCACGCTTTGATCGATTGTTTGGAGATCGCGTGTTTCTCCGTTCGAGAGCGCATTTCCTGTTCTTCACATCCGCGACAAAACAGTTGATTATTTATGAACGAAAGCTCACAGAAACGTGAAAATGGTCTCATTTGAAAGAAAATATCCAAAGCTAAAAGATGATATAGCGTGACTAATTGAAGCAGCCCGTATCAAAAGTGCGGGGGTCGATTTCTGTCTTTTCAAAACGAGGGTCCTAAGCCCCCGTCCCTCGTGCCAACGGCGCGCCTGTTCAGAACAACGTTACGGGTCTCTCTGATGGTCTTTCCTCTACCTCCGCTCTGCTATTTATTTATTTATTTATTTATTTATTTTTGCTCCGCTCTGCTTCGCGCTCAACCGCGCTTTTTTATACTCAAACATCTCCGCGTCTTATTGAGAGCAGTCTATGATTGAGAGGCGTAATAGTCGCGCGACACAACGAATCGATAATGAAATTCGTTGCCAACACTTTTAATAATCGAATTTTATCGATTTTATCGATTCGTTGTTGCAGCCCTAAATGAGACCCTTTTTTTCTCTCACCAACAAAACCAAAAAAATGTGTTCTTATTACTTTTGAGTTAATAGTTATCTAGCTATCTGCAGTTCATTGAAAACGGTTAAGGTTCAGTCAGCTGTCTGTCATTCTCTCCACAGAGGCCATAAACTGCCTGAACAGGGCCATTGAGATCTATACAGACATGGTAAGAGTCTTTCGTAGATGGTGTTTTAAATACAAAACAGAGCTGCTTTTGCGGTACAGAATAATTTTGACTCTCTTCATCCGTTTATCTTTTTCTAGTGAAAACCTGTTTTGGAATTTTTTCCAGCATATCCAAAGCAATTGTTTTATAAAACATATTGCAAGTTACTTAATACACCACTGGAGGGCACTGTAACACAATGCATGTGTTTTAGTGAGCAGTAACTCAGACTAAAATGTATGTTTGAGCTGTTTTAACTGAACACTGACATATCTTAAAATATGTCCGTGCCTTTGTTTTGTCTCAAGATGCACACCAGTAATGTTTTTTTTTTTTTTTTTTCTAAGGCACGTTTATAAAAACTACTTGAATGTCCTAATTTAATTAAGTCTATTCCTGGCTTAAAGGGATAGTTCACTCAAAAATGAAAATTTTGTCATCATTTACTCACCCTTAAGTTGTTCCAAACCTGTATGAATTTCTTTGTTCTGCTGAAGAATATTTGAAAGCATGTAAGCAATCAAACAGATCTCACCCCACATTGACTACCATAGTAGGAAAAAAAAATACTATGGTAGTCAATGGAGGGCAAGATCTGTTTGATTACTCACATTCTTCCAAATATCTTCCTTAGTGTTCAGCAGAACAAAGAAATTCATACAGGTTTGAAACAAATCGAGGGTGAGTAAATGATGACAAAATTTTCATTTAAAATTTTCATTTTTGAAACCAGGCCTACATGTCAAGTGATTAATCACTCATTAATGACAATATTATGCTGATGAAACCACGGTCTCGAACATTTAACTTGCAATTATCCTGATCATATGAAATAATCTGTTAGGAGCCCTCCATGGTCAAATGCCATGAGGTGCAACTCTCCAAAAAAAAAAAAACCCTCATAAAATCATATTTATGAATTAGTCATTTAAGATATTTGTGAAACTGCTTGTTAAAATTTGATATTTTGAAATTGGATATGATTTGAAATTAGATATTTTGCTTGCAGAATTTGTTTTATCAGTATAATCTGCTATATTTTTTCCCCCCCCAGTGTGATGGTGTAGTTTTTCGGCTGAAACTGTCCAGCTGAACTCAGCTGTATTTCACCTGTGAAGTCTTCTTTGTTGGGTGGAATACCCGTGGTTATACGTTATACCCGTCTGACCTATACGTTTACTCTTGCCCAGGAGGAATGAACATGCAGCACTAGAGACTGCACTGAAAACATGATGCATTCTATGTTTCGTGTTTCTCATCTTATAGGGTCGATTTACAATCGCAGCGAAACACCACGTTACCATTGCTGAAGTTTATGAGACTGAACTGGTTGATATTGACAAGGTCAGACTTTTTTTTTTTTTTCACAATAATGGATCATTTTCTATTGTAAACCATATATAATCCATCAAGCTCATCCAAAATCTGAAAGATTTATTCATCTTAATTGGTTGTTGTACTTTATAACCTTTTCTTAGGCCATAGCTCACTACGAACAGGCGGCAGACTATTACAAAGGCGAGGAGTCCACAAGGTATTGCAGTTTTGAAGCTATTTTTACTCCTGTTGCTCAACTTAACGAACCTCAGTGATGATGTAGAGAAGACCAGTAGAAAATGGGTTACCTATAAATTGAAATCTTCTCCAGGAAATAGTTTAGATTAACTATCAAATGACTTGATACATAGCAAGCATGTTTCCTGAAGGCAGACCTTTGCCCCATCTCACATTTACAGTTCTATTATTAAGCCTTGTAGGCAATATATGACACATGACCGTGTTATTCATCATTACATGACTTGTCTCTCATGCCAAAGTTCAGCTAACAAGTGCCTACTCAAAGTTGCCACCTACGCCGCTCAACTGGAGCAGTACCCTAAAGCCATTGAGATCTATGAACAGGTAAGCAAAAATATGACAGTCTGGTTTCAGTGCACTTGATCCCATAGGAGGTCCCATATAAGGGTCATAAAAGTTTAATAAGAAATATTTTCTATTTGGCCTCCATGTGTGGATAACATAGATTTTTGAATATGGAAATGAAGGTAGCTGTTAAAGGGAAAGCAAGTCATCATTTTCTCACCCTAGTGTTGTTTAATGTCATATGCCCTTCTTTCTTCTTTGAACCACAAAAGGGGAATTTAAAGGGTTAGTTCACCTAATAAATGAAAATTCTATCATTAATTACTCACCCTCATGTCGTTCCATACCCGTAAGACCTTCGTTCATCTTCGGAACACAAATTAAGATATTTTTGATAAAATCCGATGGTTCAGTGAGGCCTGCATTGAAAGCAAGTTAATTAAAGCGGGGGTATCACACACAGTTTCTGCCAATCTCATGTTAATATTGAGTACATCTAGAGTAACAATGCATCCTTCATACCTCTGAAAACTCTTTAGTTTTATCATATCTATAAAAGTTAGATATGCTAAACCGAGTCTTTCCGAAAAAAGCCGAGCTCCTGGAGGCGTGTCTGCCGCGGGCAATATCGCGTTCAATATCGATATAAATCGCCGTCGATATTGAACGCGATATTGCGTGGCTTATCAGTGATCTACGGTTCTGTCTATTAAATGCCGCTTCATTTGAAAGCAGGTGATGGCGATTTAGCGGTAATCAGGGAACCGGCTTTACTGACGAAATGCGCGTGACAAAAGCATTCGATATATCGCCCAGCCCTACTGAAAAAGGTAATCTTTCCCTCACAACCAAAAACACACTCCTTCGGTGACAGGAGCTGCGTCTCATTTCGGAGGCTGCGTCCTTCAGAGGTCACATTTGAAGGCTGAATACTTCATCAAGGATGTCTTATTTAAGAAAAGTAACGGTAATAAAATTGACTGATATTCATTGTGAGGTGTAAAATACAGTAATTTCTTTCTTATGTTGCAGTCTAACACTTAAATGAGACTGCCTCGATGACTTTGAAGGCTGCAGCCCCTGAATTGGGACACAGCCATTGTTGAAAAATCTCTCGGCTTCCGTATCCTGAATGAAGCGTGTTGATGGGCGTGCTCTTGCTCTTGCTCAGGGCGATGTGTGTGTGCGAAGTGCCTATACAAAGAATTCCACTCTCGCATCATACCGGCCATACTTGGAAAAAAAACTCTCTGAAACCCGGTCCAAAACCGGAAGGAGTGTATTTGGCACAGAAGTACTCCGTCATACGTCCAACTCGTGTTTTAAAACTTTAGCCATGTTTAGCATGAGAATGCAACTCTTTAACAGTGTAAATAAGTTAGAAAGCATGAAATAGCATTACACCCCCCTTTAACACTTTCAAACACCCAGAAAGTTACTAAGGACGTATTTAAAACAGCTCATGTGACTACAGTGGTTCAACCTTAATGTTATGAAGCGACGAGAATACTTTTTGTGTGCCAAAAAAAAAACAAAATAACGACTTTATTCAACAATATCTAGTGATGGGCGATTTCAAAACACTGCTTCACGAAGCTTTGAAGCTTTACGAATCTTTTGTTTCGAATCAGTGGTTCAATTCACGGTCCCTAAGGGCTGGCAAAACCTTTGAAGTGGGTGGAGCCACTTTCACTAAAATGGCTGAATGGAATGAGATTTTCACCAAACTCAGCACACCTATGTAAGAGCTCATTCTGTTGTCACGTGAAAAAGGATGCGGCGACTGGCCACTTGGTGGCGCTATAACAGCAGAAAAACCTGAAAACGGCTATAACTACTTCACCGTTAGTCCGATTGACTTGAAAATTGGCACGCGGTGTCTTTGTCCGAGGTGCCATGATAGTCTTTGAGGACACTGATGCATCTCTGTGTCCGCCATCAACCAATGAAGTTTGAGAAACTATCAGACAAGGTTAACGGCGGTTAACTCACTGGGCCTGTTTGACTCACAGCCCTAGAGGCCTGTGGGAAATTTGAAAGAAATCAGCCATCGGGGGGTGCCTTTGTGTATTTTGCGTGCGTAAAGGATTGTGTTTCGCACAATTTTTCACACACACCCACGACATTCGTACCACATGGTAAAACTCCTCATTCTGAGCAACTTTGCCTCTAGTACCGCCTCTGTCCATCAAATCATTTGTTAAATTTTGGAGATTATTTCAAAAACCCACTTTGGCGAACTAGTCCTAGGTTTTTGGCTCAACCTCGATAAAACAGGCATGGCCAAGCCTATCGTTCCTAAACGAAAACTCAGAACTTCACATCATTACGTGAACACATGGGGCACATGGTTCTAAAGAAGCATGCATACTTTTATGGAGATCAGGTGGGGCTATAACTGTTAAAAAGGTTTAAAAAAATACATAGATTTTCTATGGTAAATTGCCTGTATTGACTGTAAATGCTTCATCTATGCTCTAAGAAATCACATTTATACCACATTTTAGAACTGATATCACTTGTTCTCATTTTCTCAAATGAAGGCTGATCGAATTTCATGTGTAGGTTTCATTATCTAACGAACAGATCTCAAGAAAACAGTCAGTTTAACCCCAAACTCACTATTTGTACTTCAGCTTGAAAAAGAAGTTGCATCTTTTTGCAAATGCAGATTTGGAGGGAAAAAGTTATTAAGCTATTTCTTTATTTGTGCTGGTGGGTTTCCAGGTTGCAACGCATGCAATGGACAGCACTCTGTTGAAATACAGTGCAAAGGACTATTTCTTTAAGGCAGCTCTCTGCCACTTCTGTGTGGACATGCTTAATGCTAAGGTATGAAACACCCCACCATTACGCATTCCTTCAAACAGTCTGATGGAAAACAGCTGTCATTTGCAGTTCCCTGTAAAATTCCTTGTCTTTGATTTCCCCCTCTCATAGCTTGCCCTCCAGAAGTATGAGGAAATGTTTCCAGCCTTTTCAGATTCACGTGAATGCAAATTGGTGAAGGTGAGGATGGCTCTCAGCTCAGTATTTATACAAATTTATTTTTATATTCTTCCCTGCTGAAGGTGGGTTTCAAGTTTGGCTTGTCGTGCAATAATATTTATTAAAGTCCATACTATACAAATTGTAGTCATAGCTGTTTAAAACCAGTATGTTTAAACAAAACATATTGGTGATGTGAAAGTATTGTGAATAAACCACAATCATTTTGCCTGTGAAGCACATTGTGTCCCTGACAGTGGGATGATGGATGAATTGTGCTTAATATGTCCTTTTATGTTTTTAACAGAAACTTTTAGATGCCTTTGAGGAACAGAATGTGGATGCATATACTGATGCTGTAAGACGAGCCTTTATTTGCTCTTTCCGTTGTTTTCAACATATCTACTGATCTTTTGAATGTTAAACAATGCTGTGACCACACAGTTATGCTAGAAATGAGATAAACTTCCCTACTGGACATGCTGATAGTCATTATTAGTAGCCATGATTCCATTCAGCCAGTTTATTCAGATGCCTGAGCCAATGATCCAAATGATTGGGTATAATGACCTCAGAAGTGTCTCACATGATTACCTTCACAAACACCTGGCTTGTGAACGCAAGATAACATGTTTATCATGTTTCTCCTGCTCGCTTTGGGACGCAAGTCATTGACTACATTTACATGGACAGCAGTAATATAATTATTGACCTTATTCTGAATAAGACAATATTTTGATTAAGGTGTTTACATGAGTTGCTTTTAGAATATTCATTTCATGTTCCCGTTTTACATGTTATAGAACATAGATCGATTAATGGTACATGACATTACGTCCCCATGCCACGCCGTCTGAATTTCCAGAATTTCACGTACCAACATAGTTTGTCTTCCTTATGGTACCATATATAGTTTTGGGTGTTTCATTTTTAATTTTATGAAAGCTTCAAGTGCAGTTAGTTATTTGTTATGCTAAACATGCAAGTAGACAACGGCGGATGCAAATTCTTCAGCAAAAGGCCCCCTCTGTACTTTCATTTGGCAACATTTCATTCATGCCATTGCGACAAACTCCAGAGTTACTGGATGAGAGATGAGGTGAGAGGAATTTGTTTTGTGCCTTTTTCCTTGAAGCTATGCTATCGTTTACCGCCAAACAGTTGATCATTGTCAGGTGTTTGTGTCCTGTTGCAAAATGCGGTGTGAACCCCCACTCGAGGTTAATGGTGTGAATAAGGTGTGTACATACATGTCAATAATGCGATTTAAAATAGGAATACTCCACATGTATTAATTCGATTTGTGTTTACTTCGAGTATGACTTTAGCCAGATTAAGGTAATCAGAAATTGCTGTTTACATGGTAGTTTCTTAATCAGAGTATTGTCTTACTAGGACAACAATATTCCGATATTATCCCATGTAAACATACTGATTTATAACGTAGGATAAAAGATCCACAGTGGCTTCCCCGATTGCAGCAACTTTCATTGACCCCTATTGAAATCTTTAGTTTTCTTCTGCTGCTCTTGAGTCAATGGCAGCCCATAGAACCGTATGGTAAAAAGTTATGAAATTTGGCACAAAGATAGAGGACAGTCTGAAGTGTTACCATAGCAAATTTGGAGTCTCTACCTCAAACCCTTTTGCGTCACCAACAGTTCAAAGATTCTCTCATGTTTATGCTCATAACTTTTGACGCACAAGTCCAAGAAACAAAATTCCACCAAACTTGGTATTTGTGATTACAGTCATGACTTGGCGGTACATGCACAGTATTGTCACAGTGCCACCTACTGGTGCCAACATAGGAAAAATAGATATTTTTGCTTATAACTTTTGAATGCCTTGTCCTAAAATCATGAGGATCTCCTTAGATGCCTTGAGGCATGCTGAGTTGAACGATATCCAATTTTCTTTGGTCCACCATTTTGAATTTTTTTCATAAAATGCTGTTTTACAAACGCATGAACGTGTTGTTATGAAACTCTGTGTGATTCATTGAGGCCATGTTCTGCGAGGACCTGTAAAGTTCTAGATCATCGCCCCCTAGTGGTCAAGAGATATAATGAAATATATGAAAATGCTTATAACGTATGAAAAATTCAACATATTGTCATTTAACTTAAATCATTAGATTTGTTGGCTTATGCCGAGTCCTACGATACCAAATTTGCCATATTATATACCATACTTACTCTCCGCCATATTGAATTTTATTCAAAACCTACTTTTTCAAAATCATCCTACAAAATTTGTCTGATTTGTATGAAATTTGGTATGTAGCATCTACATACGGAGCCCCGGACATGACATGCAGGAAAAAAATTGTAGGCTAAATCATGTGCACGATTTAGTAAATCGAGGGAACGAATTAATAAATTGTACGCACGATTTAATTATTTTTCTTGCGTGTCATGTGTGGGGCTCCGTATCTACAGACACTCATGACAAAAAGATTTTTGATCCACCCAAACGTTGTTTTATACTGCATCAACAAATTTGACTGCGAGCACACCAAAATGGATATGCAGCTATATCTTTGCAAAAGTTTTGTGTATTGACACAAAACCTTGTACATGTCATCACAAGCATGACTTGTGGTGCATGCAGAGTTTTGTCATAGCGCCACCTACTGCTCAGAAGTTATAAACCATGTTATTATGTCATAAGTGCTTTAACTGATGTCATTTAAACCGCTTTATCCTAACCTCATTATCACAGATGTCCACAAATATTTCCTTTTCTGCCTTTATTCAGCTTGACACCGTAATTGCTGCTTGCAGCTATATTTATTATAGATATTTTCGGCCGGTTTCCCATGAAGTGACGATTTTGTTCTCTTGAACACATGGGATGAAAACAGTGCTTTATTCGCAAATGTTTCCAATTTTGCAAGCTAGTTAAATTCACCTTGTTGAATGGAAACAGTTAAGCCGAACAATACCAACTTTATAAGAATAGGGGATCTTAATCAGTTTCACTGTAATTTCTCTCCATCCGTCAGGTGAAGGAGTATGACACCATCTCACGGCTGGATCAGTGGCTCACCACCATGCTGCTTCGTATCAAGAAAACCATACAAGAAGACGAAAGCGACCTTCGCTAAGATCGTCCTTCTCACCTCTGCCCTGTTCCACTCGCTCTGCCTCGTGCCTTTAACAGTGTGACTTCTGTACGATGGTTGACTATCTCTTTTACCACCAGCTCAACTCTGTGCCTTAATTTCCTTGCTTTACCTCAGACCTCTCTCTCTCTCTCTATGATACGACATTGACATAGCCGTACTGCCAGACCACAAAGAACACTAAATAAAGAAGGGCTTGTTGTTTAAATGTGATTTGAGGGAGTGTTACATGAGAACTGAAACCAGCCACATTAATATTATGGGGTGCTGTGCACACCAAACTTCAGAAATGCTTTGTCCTCTGGCTAAAATGGAGCACCTGTATCACTGAGCTCAAAAAAGCTTTTGTTCATTCTGTTAACCTCTTTAGTTGCGGCATATATACTTTTATTCTTAGTGGAAGTACCATACCTTGCATTTCTGCATATTTTTTGCTTGCTGATTCATGCATAGACTTATCTTGAAAAAATGATTAGAAATGCTGTTCCAGTTTTTTTTATATATATATATATATATATATTTTGACATAAGGAGAAGAAAAAAAAGAGTAAAAGAAGGACTGATTCAACCTGTACAGTGTGATTTTATTTATTCTCTAAAAAGGAAAGGACAATTGCTGGCCTGTTCTTGTAATGGGGTAAAATTGCTTTTAATTTGTTGTTAAAGTTTAGAATGATTTAAGGTATATTATTAACGTTTAAAATAATTACTTTCATCTGTGCTTAAATTGCCTCCCT